>JACXGM010032551.1:0-12589 GCA_016801145.1 Umbra pygmaea | reverse complement strand
GTCATCTGGTGTTAGTATGTATGTGTTATGGTTTTGCTGTCTGCTTTGTGGTTTCTGGTGCTAATTTGATTGTGGTAGGATTTGAGTTTGTTGGGCTGTGCATTGGTGTGGCTCAGACATGGTGTTTTAGGGGATGGGGGGGTGTTTTATAGTGTGATGTAGGTCATTGTGTCTTAATAAAGACAGATAAAACCTCTCTGTCTCTCTCTCTGTCTCTCTCTCTGTCTCTCTCTCTGTCTCTCTCTCTGTCTCTCTCTCTGTCTCTCTCTCTGTCTCTCTCTCTGTCTCTCTCTCTGTCTCTCTCTCTGTCTCTCTCCTTTAGTTGAATTCTGTTCTCTCTCTCACAGGCTCTGTATCCTCTGGTGACGTGTCTGCTGTGTGTCAGTCAGAAGCAGTTCTTCCTCAATAACTGGCACATCTTCCTCACAAACTGCCTCTCCCACCTGAAGGTACACAACACAGTTGCACCCATGCCACTTCTTAATAAGTTAGTAAACTGGTTTGAACCGGACAGGCTGTAAAATAACACCTTAACAATTTCATATTTAGCAGGAGAACCTTTTTTCCCTAAAAGTTAAATGTTCAGTGGGTGGTAATTATTGTGGAACTGACAAAGTTTTTAAAACATGACATTGTATCAGAATATGTTTAAATACACCTCCAGCAATACCTTTCTGTCAAGCGATCACATAGATATGGTAAAATAAAGCTTTCATACTTTCATAGAGTTTTCAAAAAAGCACAATTCTACATCATTCCAAAACATTCTAGCTGCATCTGTATACTGCCATGTGCCAACAATGCCTAACGCTACATCAGCAAATATAACTTATTTTTATAACCACATGTATAGCTGGTTTTGTAACATAAAAAAAATACCATTTCATATATTTTACATATTGTTGTTTGTTTGCTTCAAGTCTGCAATGTAGTTAAAATGCTGTCAGTTCCACTTTAAAGTGTCCTAAAAGTCTATACTATAAAAATAGATATTCTACATAGCTTTTGGCATAATTAATTGCTATGGCAAACTGAAAGCAATATGTTCATTGCGTAGCGAGTTCTATCATGTTTTATTGTTGATGACTGAAACTAATGCTCCAGCGTAATGTTCCTCAGCTCAGGTAAGTCATTGACCTAGGCTACATTTACACAAACATTCTGATCTTTATATGAACTAATTTTAGTAATCAGACAATATATTTTAACATCTGCAGGGATTGACATTAACGCTTGTCCGTTGGTCCGTCACATGTAAAAATAATAGTTGAACAGGGAAAATGTATACTGCACTTGTCTGAATAGTAAAAGAAAATTGAGATTGAGCGAAACAAATTAATCTGCAATTGTGATTTATCTGTTTTTTGCCATGACATTGGTGTGTGTGTGCCTGTGATTTTACCTTATTTTCTCAAACATGGTATTGCTATTTCAGATAAAAAGAGATGGTATGTTAATATGGAGTTTTATTTCTATCTTTATTCAAGAGCGCGTTCTTTCAATTTGAGAGCATTTCTAATTAATATAATGTTCAGATTTTGTCATTTTTATCAACCTTGCTCTCACACTCAAATAGCCACTGGTCCTGCTTGGATTTGCTGTGCTTCTGTTCAAACTTTATGCTTGGACTCTGATATGTTGTTGCTTGGAAACTCTCGGATTTCTCCCGCTTTTTTATTTTTTTGTGTTACAACCCTGTCAGATTCACCAACCAATAGAATTCCAGGTGTAGGGTTGACCAATTAAATGATCCCTGCTCCGTCTGTCCAAGCAACAACATATCTGAGGTTTGAGCAGAAGCACAGCAAATGCAAGTGTGAGCAGTGGCTATTTGAGAGTGAGAGCAAGGTTTTGAGAGACATTATTACAAAAGGTCTCAAATTGAAAGAACGTGCTCTTGAATAAAGATAGTAATAAAATTCCATAGGTTAACCTAATGTTATTCATTGTGCACTCTTCAGTGCACGGTCACACTGACACACAGCTCATTTTACACAGTGCAAGTGCTCATTCGCTTTACATGCATGAATGTTGTTAGGAGTTAGAACTGAAACTGCTTGAAAAGAAAAATAAGATTCAAGCTAGCAAACTACAAATGTTCTCTGGAAAATATGGTAACCTTAAAACTAAAACCTTTGTGTCACCTCATTATGTCTCAGTCACAAGTTTACAAAAGATTTTGCTAAATAATCTGGTCGAGTGACTGGTCGATTTCTTTTATCTGTGACCAGTATGTTAGTTTGAGTCCATGTTGTAAATGTGATGGCACTTAACAATGAATTGGCGCTTTTAAGAGCAACTGAACTGGCTATTCTTTCTAGATTACCTTAATTTAGTCTACATCATGACAGTCAGTGGTTCGAGCCAGACTATGGGTTTTCCAGTGCTGCCAAGGATTTGGGTTAGTTAAGCTGAATAATCTACCTTTCGCTCTCCAGCAACTCCTTGTGTGCATATCGGGCACCTGTAAATTCAATCACAGAAGTGTAGTTGGTGAACGTAATTATCCCGTACACATTCTGACTAAAGGCTTCCGTGTTGGATAAGCAGTGCAAAAACGAATAGGCGGTTCGGCGACATGTGGTTGGATGAACCATGTGAGCGCCCCTCACCATCTCACATCTTTCCAAGAAGTTGCAGAGCTGACAAGGCAGGGTCAGTGAGAATTGGGAGGGGGGGGGGTCAACAAAAATAAAAAATCCTGGCAAATGTTTTTTTACCATGTATACCCTGGTTTCGAATTGATACAGGGAGTGATAAATACATTTTTGTAATCACAATACATTTTTGCTTCGGAAAGAAAGTGGTTTTTGCCTTTGGACAAGTAATAAAACAGGTTAATGTCAACCCCTGATCTGATTTGTTTATTATTATAAATATTTCCTTTAAAGCTGATCTGATGTTAAAATACAAAAGAATGAGAATCAGAATTGAGCTGTCTGTGTAACAAGGCGTCAGTATTGGGTGTAATTTTCTCTGCATACCACAGCTGATCCAGGAGGGGTTTGGGTTTAAAGGGTGTGGCTAAATGATCATCTTTCTCCTGCACTGTTTGACAACCCCCTGCAAACCAATCACAAAGCGATCAAACCGACCAATCATGCTCCTTTCTTGTTCCATCCTCCAGTCCAGCCCAGATGCACTGTGTTGTGTGACTGTCTCCTTGCTCCTCAACTCTTGAGTTGATTCCCTTTGTTGAGATCGATTCCCTTTGATTCTGTGTTGGACATAATTTGCTTGGCTGTTGTTGGTGGTGATTCTCTGTTCTGTGTTGAATCTCAGGTGGTAATTCGGTTAGTTTTGATTCCCTGTGAGATTAGATTGCCTTTGATTTTGTGGTTTTAATAACCTTCCATGATTTTTTGGCCCACATTTATTCACTGGTAAAGATTTGTTTGGAACTGCTTTTAGGTCATTTTAAATCTGCTCTTTTCTCAGATGATCAGTTTAAATGATGGTTTAGATTTGATTTAGTGTATTATTCTTGGAGAAGTGGAACTCAACACCGGGTCTTTGGGCCCAGAATACTGTGGTTTGTTAATCTAGTTTCTAATCTGGGACTGGTTTAGACCTGTGATACCAGCTGAATGAATCTAATTACTAGCTAGGTTACCAGGAGTAATCTGGGTCCCTATGCCCTGAGTTGACAAACCCCTGGCCCAGTCAATTGTGGGTGTTGTGACACGGCTGATTTTCCTTCCTGGGGTCCTTTCCCATCTCTCACCTCTCAATAAATGCACACTTTCCAACTTGCTTCAGCCCAATTTGTGTCTGTGTTTTTCCTTTTCCCTGTCATTTAAATTTTTTGCCATTTCATATCTTTAACGAAGAATGAAACATAAGAATATCGACATACATGTTGAAATGTAGACAAATAATGTTGTCTGATATGACTACACAGTGGTCCGTATCGTAGTGTGTTGCTATACAACATTGTTAGTGGATGTTTGGGTTTTGACGTCCTGTTCATGCTGTTTCATGCTTTCGCTCTGCCTGATACGGGACTGATTCAGGTGGATTCAGCAGTGAGCGCTTGTAGACACACCAGTTGATTCTATTTTGTGGCTCTGTTCTCTAACCTGCATGTCTCCCTCCCCACATCCTCACACTGTCTTCCTGTCGTTTCGTCTCTGGCGTTGTCACTCGCTCCAGATGCCATCTAACAACAGCATCCGAAAGCAGATTGAGACACTGCAGGTGAGTTGTTGTCTGAATGGTGGCATGACACACCCCCCCCTTCCCAAGAGGTCACCTGACACTATCCTGAGCCTCTCAAGCACGGACGCAATGAAACTTTATGTAGGAGGAGCAACCTGGTGCTGGGCGTAGACCAGTCATGCTCCTTAAGGCAATGCTTTGGGGAGAAAAGATTATGCGGAAAGTTCCGGTTGATCTCCTAGCTTGTAGTTGCTTCTCCAACTACCATTGGGCTGAAGATTGGCTGGTGTGAACAGCGGAGTTTAGGGTGTGGTCCTAGAGGTGTCAATGGAGACTTCTTCGTCGCGCCATTGAGTAAATAACCACGCACATTATCAGACAACTTTCTTACTCCTTGATTGGAATGACTGTATGTAGCGTGACAAGGTTGTTGGTAAGTCTGAGGAGTAACCAGATGGATGTTGTCTTTTTGTTTGAGGATTGAGTAACCCGAAACAGTTCCTCTATTAGAGTGGGTGAGAAGTTGTCCCCAGTTCCACCCTATTTTCTCCCATTTGTGGTGCTGCCTTTGTGCTGCAACCTGGCAGCCTCTTTGCTCACGAGGGATGGAAAGGTCATCACAGTCCCCTCAAATGATTTTGTTGTTCTGGCCGTCAGCTGTGTTGATGTTGCAGCGTGGATTCAATTTGCGGTGCTGGGTATTCGCACCTTTTCATCCCAGGTTCTAATAAACATTCCCCAGCATTGAGAAAGTCCCAAACCACAACATGGTGTGCCTCCTGTAAATAGCCAGGCTCAATATAAGTGTATTTACTTTGTGACTGAAATAATTACCAGGATCTTGTCTATTCCCTGGTTTAGGATGATTCAAAATATCTGAAACAAGGCTCTTTACTTAACCACAGATGAATGTGTGGAGTCATATCCATTGAGGTATATCTCAAACAAATAAGGTGTGAATCAAGCATCATAAAAAGCCTAATTCAGCAAACCAGGCCGAAGTGATGGTTTGTGGGTCGGATCCCCACAGTTCTCAGTTCCTCAGTGAGAAGACGTCCCGTCAAATGTGTGAACAATTGGGTGCCTGTCAGGCAGACCTTCTTAAAGCTTTTTCTCTAACCCTTTAGAACAAAGATCCCAAAATGTCCCGAGTGGCCCTTGAGTCGCTCTACAGGCTGTTGTGGGTCTACATCATCAGAATCAAGTGTGAGAGTAACACAGTCACACAGAGGTCAGTACCTGCCTAAGCCAACACCCATCAACGGTCATTAAATAAACTGACATGGTAAAAACTGTCAGAGCAAAGCCAGTGCCCACAATCTATTCCAGAGTCGTAATCCCATCTATACTTAGAGCTCATCGTAATCTTCCATGTGTAGCCAATATAACAACGTAATGTCATCCCTTCTCCCACAGCCGGCTGCTTAGCATAGTTTCAGCACTTTTCCCCAAAGGCTCCCGTAGCGTGGTGCCCCGGGACACGCCACTCAACATCTTTGTCAAGATAATCCAGTTCATAGCTCAGGTACATTTCATGAAGAATCAATGCACTAGAGACTCCTATTACATTTTATTTAGTAGTAAGTACTAGACTGTAACCTGTGTGTGAGAAGTGATTATCTGTTTGTTGTGGCCCGTTTCACAGGAAAGGCTAGACTTTGCTATGAAGGAGATAATATATGACCTCCTTTGTGTGGGAAAGTCTCACAAGACGTTTACCATCAACCCAGAGGTGAGAGACGGCACAGAAAACCCTAAGGATTCAGTCATATTCTCACTGTGGTGTACTCCAGATGTTCTCTGACCGTCTTCCTATCTCCTTCAGAGGATGAATATTGGCCTGAGGGCCTTCTTGGTCATAGCTGACAGTCTGCAGCAGAAGGACGGTGAGCCTCCCATGCCCACCACAGGGGTCATCATGCCTTCAGGAAACACACTTCGGGTCAAGAAGATCTTTCTCGCCACCACCCTCACGGACGAAGAAGCCAAGGTCATCGGTAGGTCAGCCACGCTGAGCTCCATTGCTCACTATCGACGGTAGTTTGCTCGTTTTCGTGTTAATTCCAGACAAATTTACACTGATGTTGGACTTCAGATGTGCATATAGAGTGGGTAGTTCAAGGATCAGAGGTTTGTGTGGTGTGAAAGTAATTTGGTGTGTGTGTGTGTGTGTAGGCATGTCACTCTACTACCCTGCAGTGAGGAAGGCCCTGGACAACATCTTGCGTCATCTAGACAAGGAGGTGGGCCGCTCAATGAGCATGACCAATGTCCAGATGTCCAATAAGGAACCTGAGGACATGATCACGTAAGGGCCTCTTCTGACCAAACTTTTTGTTACTGTGTGTTTGTGTGTGCTTTTGCGTGTTTGTAAACTGCGTGTTGTGTCGCAGTGGCGAAAGGAAGCCAAAGATCGACCTGTTCCGTACGTGTGTGGCGGCCATCCCCAGGCTAATCCCAGATGGCATGAGCCGACAAGACCTCATCGAGCTGCTGGCCAAGTAAGAACCACTTCACACGTAACCACACTTCGTCTGAGGAATGGATCAAATCTAGCATTAGGGTTTTAGGTTCCGACCTTCACAGGGAAAATACAACAAAAGCTTTTTCTTTCAAATCGGTTCGGGGTCCTTCCTGTCCGGCCTCTGACCCCTGTTTCATCTCCTCAGGCTGACCATCCACATGGACGAGGAGCTGCGCAGCCTGGCCTTCACCACCCTACAGGCCCTGATGGTGGACTTCCCAGACTGGCGTGAGGACGTGCTATCCGGCTTCGTCTACTTTGTGGTGCGCGAGGTAACGGATGTCCATCCCACGCTGCTGGACAACGCCGTCAAGATGCTGCTGCAGCTCATTAGCCAGTGGAGGCAGGCCGTCCAGTCCAGCAATAAGAGCCACGAAGGGCAGGTAGGTGAACACTGGATTCACTATGGGGTCCTTCCCTGAACCTGTCCATAAATGGACATAGGAATGGGGGAGCTGTGACCACAGTTGTAGTGTAGCATAAACACAATTCGGTGGTCTTAGGGAGGGACAACGGGACACGCTCGCGATATGTACGGCTGGAGTCACCAGGTGGAAACGTTATCACCAACAGCAGTGACGTGGGCACCAGCACAGCGGGGAGGGCACAGTACGGTGGCAGGAAGGAGTCATCAGGCCGCATGGTCTTGAAGCATTTTCCAAGGGTTTGGGTCCTCCTAGGATGAACATGACATCAGAAACTTTAGAATGGGCGTACCTTAATATGGGCCAACATTTCTAAAGAATGCTTTCAGCACCTTGTTGAATCAATGCCACGTAGAATTAAGACAGTTCTGAAGGTGAAAAGGGGTCAAACACAGTATTAGTATGGTGTTCCTAATAATCCTTTAGGTGGGTGTATATATAATATAGGTAAAGTGATGTTTGTTTTTTTAATGCAAAGTACATATTTTGTTATTGTTTTGGAAAACCACATATTGTACCTTTAAGTGGGGACTGAGAATGGACAGACTGAACCTAGTCTCCCGGCACAAACTATTGTAGCATAACATCTAGGGCTGAGGCGGGGGGGACTGGAGACATGGTCCTGCATAAAGAAAACCTTGGGCAGGAGCAAGAAAAAGACTGCAACCACCCTGAGAGGGTTGAGTATAATCCACACAGTGTTCTCCCATCCCACAAGTGTGTGGTATCTTGGGGCAACATAAGCAGGCCAGTGACTCGGCCCCTGAGTGGCATTTGAGCAAGGATCTCTCAGTGGAGAGAGGGGAGCCTACCAGGCAAGCCAGCATGGGTGGTTCATCAACAGTGCTGCCGTTCTCTTTTAGTCCCCTGGGCCAGACTACACTATACCATAGAACTTACTGAAGAGATGAGTCTTCAGCATAGACTTAAATTTTGAGACTGAGTCTGCGTCTCTCACATGTGTTGTCAGATCATTCCACAGAATTGTGGAACGTAACGTTTAAATGGGATGCACAATGTTTTGCTAGGCAGAATCCTGTGGCACGTTGGAGTATTACACATTGTTTTGGAAATCGTGGTATCTTTACTGTCATTTTCTACAATTGCAGATAAACATGCCTATTCCAAGGCCAATAGCAGCTGTTGGTGCATCCCTGGTTAAAAGTAGTGTTATTGTGCATTGACTTGAATCAGGTTGTGCGACTAAGGAAGCGTGTGTTACTGCGTGCTCTCAGCAGGGTCGTGGCTCCGGAGCATCTCTCCCAGTGGAACGCTCTCCTCTGTTGGGGGTGCTTCATGTGGTGGAGGGCCTGGCGCTGGTGGTTCTGTGCAGCTGTCGCCCCGCCACCCGCAGGTTGGCTGTTAACATCCTCAAAGAGGTCCGGGCCCTACACACCGCTCTGGGCATCACCAAGGTAACCACCAGACTGTCAAGGCGGGCATCTGACAGTGGCTCTTTCTGACTAACGGTGAACGTTCAGACTTAAGTGTTACATTGAGTAATGTTGAGGAGTCCCTGTTTGTGTGTATCAGGGAGATGAGGAGTTGGCCATAGATGTGATGGACAGAGTCAGTGCATCTGTGCTGGAGAGCTTCATCCACCTCACTGGAGCTGACCAGGTAAGAATGACAAAGGTTTTGTTGAAATGGCGGCCTCACAAACTCTCTCTGATTGTCTGCTTTGTTCTCCCCTGTAGACCAACCTGCTGTACTGCCCCAGCGGTATCGACCTGCAGACGCTGGCTGAATGGAGCTCGTCTCCCATCAGCCACCATTTCGACGTGGTCAGCCCGTCTCACATCTGGGTGTTTGCTCTTGTGACGCAAGGCCAGGACCCCTGGGTCATCAGCCTGTCCAGCTACCTACGCCAGGAAAACCTACCCAAGCACTGCCCCACCGCCGTCAACTATGCGTGGATGTTCGCCTACACCCGCCTGCAGCTGCTCTCCCCACAAGTGGATATCAAGTAGGTCCCCAGACCTCTGTTCATTTGAGGTTGTCAATAGGCACTTAGAATGGGATGCTGTTCCAGTCTGGTCAGTAGAGTGCAGGATGATGTCACCCTGTCTTGTGTCTGACAGAATGGTTAACACATCCCTGGAGGATGACATAACACTTACAGATACATATGAGGATATGAGTCTGGCAGGGAGGAGTGTTAGTGCTCTTTGTGTGCATACAGTTTGTCTGTACATTGCCTGTGTTTGTGGTGCATGTGGATAATGTTTCAGTAATACTTTCATACTAACGGTGTGCTTTTCAGCCGGGATCTTTGACCTCTGACCTGTTCCGCTGCAGCAGCCCTATAAACGATGGTCATCTGTGACCTTTCACCTTTAACCTGTACCCCCTGCAGCAGCCCTATAAATGCCAAGAAGCTAAACAGTCTGAGCAGCAGCAGCGACTCATACGTGGGGCTCTGGAGAAACTACCTGATCCTCTGCTGCAGCTCGGCCACCTCCTCCCCTACCTCGTCCTCTTCTGCCTCCTCCTCCGGCTCTGTCCGCTGCTCCCCGCCTGAGACGCTGGCGTCCACGCCGGACAGCGGCTACAGCTATGACTCCAAGGTCAGAGGGCATAAACGTGCAGTGACCGCCTATGCAAAAGGAAGTTCATACCCTTTGCATGTTTTATCAGGCAAATGATAAGGCCGGTAACAGGTTAATGTATTTTGAAGTGGGATGTATTGTCCTCCCAGATTATAGGCACGCCGTCCCCTTCGTCTTTGTTCAAACATGTGGTCCCCATGATGCGCTCTGAGAGCATGGACATCACAGAGTCTCTCGTCCTGGGGCTTGGCAGGACCAACCCTGTGGCTTTCAGGTGAGGGACGTCTGCGTATATGTGTTTGCCCCTTGTCTGACCCCCCCATTTCTGCATATTTTTGACAGGATGGCCAATCCAAGGCTACTGCATTTTCTTTTACCTGTTTCTCTTGCCCTCAATTTGTCCAAGCACAGTTCGCCAAGCCATCTTATTGTTTTTACACTGCTCATTCCACATCAAAGACATAAGTTGATACATGCGTGGGAGGTTACACATTTGTCAAATGTACAGCCCTAATTGAATTCACAGGCGCACTTACCTACAAACACAGTCACTTTAAACATCACTTTTACACATACATGAGTCTGTTTTCCCCCAAGAATAACTGAAGCACACCATCAATATGTTTCACTTTTTATACTGAATAACACTTAATAATCAATAACTTTTCCATTTCGTCAGTAATGAATGCTGTCTTGTGACAAGTTAAGATTGCCCTGTGTATTATTGAATATAGTATTATTGATGTGAAATCTTTATACTACTTGAGTTGTAGGTGTTAACTTAATCTTGGAGTTCAAATGCCAAGTAGTTGAGTTATAAAAAACATAATAAAGGGGAACAGTAATATCTATATTTTGTCCATGTTTCTAAATTCCTTGAATTAAATGTCACTCATCTCTACATCTGTGATATCAGGGTCCAGATAGAGCAAGTGCTATGTAAATTAACTATATGTCTTTCTTCCGACTAATGCACTAGATACAAATTTCTGGCTGAATTTGCCAGAAAAACAAAGTTCTTGGGATGCCCAATTGCTTTCAGTGCATAACATATAATACATTTTGTTTAACAAAATTCTGTTACATGGTTTCAAACATACATTTTCTTACATCTCTGCATAAGAGAAGGAAATGCCAGCTCAGGCGCTTCTTGCTAATTGCAGTCTGCTGAGAGGGTGCGTTCACATTATCAAACAAAATGCAAATTTCCGACTTTTCTAACTTCACACTTTGCTCAATCAATAATATATTCTCAATCTGGGGAGGATATCATATTAAGAATATATAATTGATAGAACGCTGGTATGTTGTGTTTACAAGCTATTCAAGTATGAAGTTAGAAGAGGTCTGCGTTTTATGACAAGTTGAAGGCGCCCTCTCACCAGCACTCCTGCCAGGAAGAAGTGTGTGAGGTGGCTTTTCCTCCTTGGCTGAGACGTCAGAAAAGGTATGATTCAAACCACACAACTTTTATTTATTATGAAAGGACATTAGTTGTTCACACAAGTAAAAGGTATTTCACAAAAGCTCTACTGTGGACAGAGCCATGTAACCTATAGACAGACCTCCCTCTACCCTGCTCTCCCTTAGTGAGAGACTGCCTGAAGAGTCAAACTTAAGAACATAAAACATATATGTAAATAGACAAATTAAATAATTTAATAAGTGCACCTTAAGAATCCTGAAATTGGCTTATTTGTAGCTTGTTATGTGATTGTTTCTGATTAAATAAATGTTTCATAGCTTGCTAGCAACTTAATCCAATAGCATTTTATTTCTCTGAATTATTTTACCCTCCAGTTTACTCCAACCCACAAAGAAATATGCACATATTTTACTAAATCAAGAGGCAAATCCTTTTCCACTGCACTGCGAGGTTGACAATGATGTTGTGTGAAAAAGCATGTTTGAAAATGTCTGTCTTTGTGTGCTATGTATGTAGTAGAAGAGCAGCCACAGCCTGTGATGATTTGTCCTGACATGTGTCTAATAATATGTATGTAGTAGAAGAGCAGCCACAGCCTGTGATGATTTGTCCTGACATGTGTCTAATAATATGTATGTAGTAGAAGAGCAGCCACAGCCCGTGATGATTTGTCCTGACATGTGTCTAATAATATGTATGTAGTAGAAGAGCAGCCACAGCCTGTGATGATTTGTCCTGACATGTGTCTAATAATTCCCCAGAGAGTTGATAGAGGAACTGAACCCCATCATTAAGGAGGCTCTGGAGAGAAGGCCAGAGGTTGGTACAGCTCACTGACCTTCACTGTTTGGTTCAGTCACCCGTCTGTCATCTAACACATCACACTGCTCACTCTTCTCCCTGGTTGTAGAACATGAAGCGACGCAGGCGTCGTGACATCCTCAGAGTCCAGCTGGTCCGGATCTTTGAGCTGCTGGCCGATGCTGGAGTCATCAGTCAGATGTGAGGGACAACCTCATTAATTATGACCACTTATAGTTATAGTCATCAGTCAGACGTGAGGGACAACCTCATTAATTATGACCACTTATAGTTCTAGTCATCAGTCAGACGTGAGGGACAACCTCATTAATTATGACCACTTATAGTTATAGTCATCAGTCAGACGTCAGGAACAACATCACTAATTATGACCACTTATAGTTATGGAGTCATCAGTCAGACTTGAGGGACAACATCATTAATTATGACCACTTATAGTTATAGAGTCATCAGTCAGACGTGAGGGACAACCTCATTAATTATGACCACTTATAGTTATGGAGTCATCAGTCAGACGTGAGGGACAACCTCATTAATTATGACCACTTATAGTTATGGAGTCATCAGTCAGACGTGAGGGACAACCTCATTAATTATGACCACTTATAGTTATAGTCATCAGTCAGACGTGAGAGACAACCTAATTAATTATGACCACTTATAGTTATAGTCATCAGTCAGACGT
>JACXGM010032547.1:0-12615 GCA_016801145.1 Umbra pygmaea | reverse complement strand
CTAATATACCAATGAATAATCCTGATCTAATACACCAAAGAATAATCCTGATCTATTACACCGAAAAATAATCCTAAATCTAATACACCAAATAATAATCCTGATCTAATACACCAATGAATAATCCTGATCTAATATACTAAAGAATAATCCTGATCTAATACACCAAAGAATAATCCTGATCTAATACACCAATGAATAATCCTGATCTAATATACTAAAGAATAATCCTGATCTAATACACCAAAGAATAATCCTAAATCTAATACACCAATGAATAATCCTGATCTAATACACCAATGAATAATCCTGATCTAATATACCAATGAATAATCCTGATCTAATACACCAAATAATAATCCTGATCTAATACACCAATGAATAATCCTGATCTAATATACTAAAGAATAATCCTGATCTAATACACCAAAGAATAATCCTGATCTAATACACCAATGAATAATCCTGATCTAATACACCAATGAATAATCCTGATCTAATACACCAAAGAATACTCCTGATCTAATCCACCAAAAAATAATCCTGATCTAATACACCGAAGAATAATCCTGGATGTCATCCTTTTCTGCTTCTTTAGACTCCCATTCTCACTACCAAAGGACTGGGGGCTGTAAACAGTGAAAGATGGCTTCCTCTTTTTTTTCCCTCTAACTTCCCCATTGGGAGCTACTGTATATTACCACATAGGCTGTGATAGCTAAACTATCTTTCACTTATTCCAGTTCACACCATTGTAATGCTTGGATTATTGTTTTACAACATTTCTGAAGTAGGACATAATTAAACTGACACATCTTCCCAGGATAGATATCCCATGTATATATACTGTATGTATAAAAATATGTCTTCAACCTATTGTCTCTGAAATGATCACATCATTCTTTGGTTATGGTATTTCCTTCAGCTTCATAGCCAGATGTACATGTAAACAGATATTTCACGTTTCATGGTTGCCTCAGTCTGGTTGTACTTATACCTGCCAGGCAAGCATATCGGAGCAGGCTTCATTCTGTGGAGTGGTTTCACATTACATATATACAGTAGTGAACAGACATTGACATGGCCAAACATTACTGTCAGAGACCTAGTCAATTTTAATTTCAAATCTTCTAACAGTATCATCAAACTTTTATGTAATGTTTTCTTAAATGATCAATAAGTATATTTTAAACTGTAATTCACTGTTAGAATTCTGCTTGGAAACACGAAATGAAAGGTAGGGATAACATTGTGGTTCTTAACTCTGCGCGGCGGATGTTTAACCAAACAAACTCACCACATGGCTAATTAACTCGAAACGCTACAATAGCTCAGAACCTTTTACAAGCCACAATGTGATTTAGAAAATTAGTAATAGGATCATGGGGCAGTGAAAAATCTAAGTGGTAGGCCCATGTGAAATGTAACACATAGCAATTCCATTTGTAAATATTTGCTACATTAAAGGCTTGGCATACTCCATATGATATTACAGCCAGTTCTTATAGTGTAACATTTCTCAAAAAGTCTGCAAAAACGTCCTAACAAGTGGCATTTTATGTGTGAACTTGTGACAAAAATGAAATCCACTTCTTTAAGTCATAATTTCAGAGGTAGAAATGTCTGCAAATAACGTTTACATGCTAACTCACAGTAACAACGAGTCACTACCTTGCCTAGCTAACTGACTTGGTGCTAAATCAGAAGATACATTTGCAAATAAGAGCAGAGCATGTGATTTACTATAAACAAAATATAATCAGAAGTTATTCGATTAAAGCTGAAAAGTTATTCGTCTAAGCTCCCATCTCAGGTCTAAACATACCCCCTGGCAAGGGGGGATCGAGCCCCAGCTCAGCCTATGGTCTGTGCCCTTCCTCTCGGTCTCTGCCTACCTGTGTCCCTGGCTTCTGCTTCCTCCTGTTCTGTCAATAAAAACGAATAAAAAACACACACACCAAAATGCTGAATGGACAGAACTGTAAAAAACAAACACTTTCTGGTGACCTGTTGCAATTATCAAATCCATTTTAAAACCTATTGTAAACTGGATTTGTAAATGTATATACATGTCTATAATTAATATTATATTCAGGTAATCATTCCAAGTTGGAGAGCAAGTGGTTTTAATGGCATGGAGCACAAATCAGCACTTACTGTACATGACAGCACACAATTTCCAGGAACCCACTTAGCTCGACATCAACACTCTTTCAACGAGTGGCCTAAAACCTTGGGACAAAATCTTTAAGTGTGAATATGAATTGAGTATAAGTCAGTGGCAACTGGACTCAATCATTGGTAATGCCAACTACAATAACAACTTAAAGCATATTGTCTTTACAAATAACTTTACATTATACATTACAATAGTCAGGAAAGTACCCATAGCTAAGCTGCAGTAGGACTGAGAGCTGACATTGATAAAAAGCAGGTTGTCCTTAGAAGCCTCCGTAGCGTGAGTTATGTTTCCTCTCTGGTAACTGTCATTGCATTACCAGTTCTAAAGTCGTTCAAGGGCCATGTGATGAACAGCATGAGAATGTAAGCTGCATGGCTAAGGTCCTCTAAATGTGTTTTACAGGAGATCATCAGAAGGACAGGCTCTAAAGCCCCAACAGCCCCCCAGTGTTAAAACAGGAAGTAGAGTCTGCTGCTGCAACCTGTCTGTCCAGACAGGGGTGTGTGATCCCTCACAGAAACAAGGCTCTGGAGTGGCAGACACCACTGGTGCCACGAGGGACTGGCCTCTGGACTGCTGTTTATACATTCTTATATCACTTTCACAACCTAAACACCTCCAATTTCACCATGCCGTGAATTAAAATTATGTTTTTTTACATATTAAAGGGAAATGCGAAAAATAAAGCTGATAACATTTATTTTCATGGACTTTGTAACTTTCAAAAACTGTATTGCCTCCTATTTACAATGAAAGGAGCAGTAATGCACCAGTGTGGTTTTTGCACACTACATTCTACATGATGTGACTACAACACTCCATGGGGTCGACCAATCAGTTTTACAATCCATGTTTCCTGGACAGGGGAAGTTGAAAATCAACTAGTTATCCAGATAACTACCTAGCTTGGAAACCAAACAAACATACCATATGTAGTTTGGAATTCACATTTTTATAGCATATTCTTTCACTGCTATAACTAACAAAGGTAGCAGAGGCATTCATAGCTACAGTTGTATACAAAAGTTTAGGCACCCCTGACAATTTCCATGATTTTCATTTATAAATAATTTGGTGTTTGGATCAGCAATTTAATTTTGATTTATCAAATAACTGAAGGACACAGTAATATTTCGTTTGTGAAATGTGGTTCATTGGATTAACAGAAAATGTACAATATATGCATCAAAACGAAATTACACAGGTGCATAAACTTGGGCACCCTTGTCATTTTGTTGATTTGAATACCTGTAATTACCAAGCAATGCTTAATTTGAACACACAATTGGTTTGGTGAGCTCATTAAGCCTTGAACTTCATAGGTATTTAAGGTGGTCAATTGCAAATTGTTGTTCTCTTTCACTCTCCTCTGATGAGTGGCATTATGGGGGCCTCAAAACAACTCTCAAATGATCTGAAAACAAAGATTGTTCAACATTATGTTTTAGGGGAAGGCTACAAAAAGTTATTGCAGAGATTTAAGCTGTTAGTGTCCACTGTGAGGAACATAGTGAGGAAATGGAAGACCACAGGCACAGTTCTGTGCCAGAAGTGGCAGGCCAAGTAACATATCGGAGAGGCAAAGGCGAAGAATGGTAAGAACAGCCTACAGACCTAGAACATCATCTTGCTGCAGACGGTGTCATTGAGCATCGTTCAACAATTCAGCACCCTTTGCACAAGGAGAAGTTGTGCGGGAGAGTGATGTGGAAGAAGCCTTATCTACACACACGCCACAAACAGAGTCACTTGAGGTATGCAAACGCACATTTGGATAAGCCATCTTCATTTTGGAAGAAAGTGCTGTGGACTGATGAAACAAAGATGGAGTTATTTGGTCATAACAAGGGGAGTTGCAAAAGAAAACAGCATTCCAAGACAAACACTTGCTACCCACAGTAAAATTTGGTGGAGGTTCCATCATGCTGTGGGGCTGTCTGCCAGTACTGGGAATCTTGTTAAAGTTGAGGGTTGCATGGATTCCACTCAATATCAGCAGATACTTGAGAATAATCTAGAGGAATCAGTCACAAAGTTGAAGTTACGCCGGGGCTGGATATTTCAACAAGACAACAACCCAAAACACTGCTCAAAATCTACTCTGGCATTTATGCAGAGGAACAAGTACAATGTTCTGGAATGGCCACCTCAGTCTCCAGACCTGAATATCATTGAAAATCTGTGGGGTGATTTGAAGCGGGCTGTGCATGCTTGGCAACCATCAAACCTAACTGAACTGAAGGAATGGTCCAAAATACCTTCATTCAGAATCCAGACACTCATTACAGGCTATAGGAAAAGAAGCTGTTTAGAAGCTGTTATTTCTGCTAAAGGAGGCTCAATATATATACAAAATTGATGTGACATTTCTTTTGGGGTACCCAAATTTATGCACCTGTCTAATTTCGTTTTGATACATATTGCACATTTTCTGCTCATCCAGTAAACCTCATTTCACTACCGAAATATTTCTTCAGTTATTTGAAGGATCAAAATGAAATTGCTGATCCAAACACCCAATTATTTATTAATGAAAATCAGGGAAATTTTCAGGGGTGCCTAAACCTTTGTATACAACTGTAGCTATGAAATGCATCTGCTACCTTTGTTAGTTATAGCAGTGAAAGAATATGCTAATAAAATGTGATATTAGCCTATTAGTGAAAATGTTCCTTGATAACATACACCTGCTGGAGCCACCAACAATCAATGAGTCAAAAAAGGGAGTGCAAACAAGGAAACAGCTAGCTATTCTCTCTCAGATAGGTGTGTATCTGTGTGCGGTCTACAAGTCCCAAACACATGACGTTCCTTTCACAACAGCCCAATCCATTACCAAACAGAGAACACCCAAGAAAAGTTCTGATTGGATAATTTTTTATATTATCCCTTCTCTTTTTCAACCAAATTGAAAAGATGAAATCAGAAAATCATAAAAATGACGGTACAATATAAAATTTTTAAATATACATAGATTTTCTTGAGTTTGCTCCCTGTAGATTCCTAGAGGTGAAAGACACTCCAATTGAATGATGACCAGTAGACAGTCAGGAAATTGTGTTGTGATGAATTGCAATGACATTAGGTCAACTTTGGTGATCCCATTCTTCTCTGGCTTCTCTGCATTTTCTTCGGCAGAATCATTCATAGCGCAGGTATAGAAATACCCATGGAAGTGAATGGGGCAAAGACAGGAAAATAACAGCAATTACTGACTGGCATTCCACACAAGACTCCACTAGCCAGCCACAGTGTTGAAGTCTTATGATATCCTGTCCAAAGCTAGTATATAAATAATATAATAATACTACTAATAATATACAGTACGATTTACTTTAGGGACACCTCTAAGGACATTAATGCCTTATTCCATTCTACTACAGTGCATTTCAATGCCAGCCTTAGGTAGTTTAGGAGGAGCAATGTTTTTTTCATTAATCACTTTTACTACAACTTTTCCTTTTTCTTTAAAATTACTAAAAAAGTACATTACTTCTTTGCAGATGTTTCTATTTTTCCCTAAAATGTGTAGTTCCCAAGGACTGAAATTGCTCTGCATTTACCAAGTTGCCTATAGTTTCACTTGTAGTTTCAGTGATTAATTCTGAGAGGTCTGTGGTATTGTTGGCAATGTACAGTAATTCATTACAAATGTAGTTTGTGACTTTCTTTCTGTCAGGTTTGTCTCTCTGTATCCTTAATTTCTACATTTTGGTAGAAATGAAGAATTGTTATAGTATATATGTCATTTTGATTTTCAGTGTTTATATGTATAACCTTTACTCCAATGTTTGTGGCATAAATGTTTTATATAAACATTGTGGCTGATGGGAAATCTAAGAGTTGCATATCCAGGAGGTAGCATAGTGTTTTTGCCTTATATCTATTAACATTTGTTAGCTTGTATTATTATACTGTCTGGTCTTAAAATAATAACTTAACTATCCGGCTTTGCAAGAATGACGAACACTGTTGCCAGTGAATAAACTTTTAATGATAAGTTTAGAGCCTTGTTAAGTAGGTTTGGCAAAAATTCTACTATAATAGCTAAGGACGCATAGGCTTAATAACTAGAAACAGATTCTGGTCATGAATTAAATGTATTACTACAAGGTTGTGTACATTTTCTTTGTTAGTTATGTTTTTAACAGCAAAAAATGATTTTGTATTACTGAATAGCATTATGAATCATCACAATGTGTTGGCTAAACAACAATTAAGTTATCTGGCCTTAAAGGAGCCTTTGGTTAGATAATCACCTAGAAAAAGCTGAAAAGTGTTTATTGTAGGTATATGTGCTATCCATAGAAAGCACTTGTTCACTTGATAGTTTACCCCAGGCAGAATAGTTTAGAAAATTGGAATTCCAAACTACACCTTATATGATTTTAGCTATAGTCTGAAGCTAGCTACATATACAGTCGTATGCAAAAGTCTAGGCACTCCTAAAAACATTTCCCTGATTTTCATTTATAAATAATTGGGTGTTGGGATCAGCAATTTTATTTTGATCTATCAAATAACTGAAGGACAGTAATATTTCAGTAGTGAAATTAGTTTTTTTGGATGAACAGAAAATGTGCAATATGCATCAGAACAAAATTAGACGGGTGCATAAATTTGGGCACCCCAACAGAAATATCACATCAATACTTAGTTGAGCCTCCTTTAGCAGAAATATCAGCTTCTAGACACTTCCTATAGCCTGTTATGAGTGTCTGGATTCTGGATGAAGGTATTTTGGACCATTCCTCCTTGCAAAACATCTTCTGTTCAGTTAGGTTTGATGGTTGCCGAGCATGGACAGACCGCTTCAAATCAACTTACAGATTTTCAATGATATTTAGGTCTGGGGACTGGGATGGCCATTCCAGAACATTGAACTTGTTTTACTAGATTTTGAGAAGTGTTTTGGGTCATTGTCTTGTTTAAATATTCAGCCTCGGCTTAAATTCAATTTTGTAACTGATTCCTCTAGATTATTCTCAAGTATCCGCTAATATTGAGTGGAATCCATGCAACCCTCAACTTTAACAAGATTTTCAGTAAGGGCACTGGCCACACAGCCCCACAGCATGATGGAACCTCCACCAAATTTTACTGTGGGTAGCAAGTGGTTGTCTTGGAACGCTGTGTTCTTTTGCCGCCATGCATAACACCCCTTGTTATGACCAAATAACTCCATCTTTGTTTCATCAGTCCACAGCACGTTCTTCCAAAATGAATATGTCTTGTCCAAATGTGCGTTTGCATACCTCAAGTGACTGTTTGTGGCGTGTGTGCAGAAAAGGCTTCTTCCGCATCACTGTCCCGTACAGCTTCTCCTTGCTCAAAGTGGGCTGAATTGCTAAATGATGCACAGTGACACCATCTGCAGCAAGATGATGCTGTAGGTCTTTGGAGGTGGTCTGTGTGCTGTTTTTGACCGTTCTCACCATCCTTCGCCTTTGCATCTTCAATATTTTACTTGGCCTGCCACTTCTGGCCTTAACAAGAACTGTGCCTGTGGTCTTCCATTTCCTCACTATGTTCCTCACAGTGGACACTGACAGCTTAAATCTCTGCAATAGCTTTTTTTGCCTTCCCCTAAACCATTATGTTGAACAATCTTTGTTTTCAGGTCATTTGAGAGTTGTTTTGAGGCCCCCATGTTGCCACTCTTTAGAGAAGAGATGAAGAACTTGCAACTGGCCACCTTTTCTCATGATTGGATGCACCTGTCTATGAATTTCAAGGCTTAGTGAGCTCACCAAACCAATTGTGTGTTCCAATTAATCAGTGCTAGGTAGTTACAGGTATTCAAATCAACAAAATGACAAGGGTGCCCAAATGTATGAACCTTGCATATGACTGTATGATTGTTATTTTTCATGATGCAACATTTTGGCAGGTTATTTTCCGCACAGAAGACCTAGGTCCAACAGCCACAGTTCACCGTTTGTTACACTCTTGTAGAGAAAGAACATGTTTTGACATACAGTATTACAGCAATAACTAATATGTAATCTATTTTAAAATACAGATATTCTGTTAATTTTACATTCAGTATCATACATGGTAATGGAAATCATTGTGACTGGACAGAGCTAAGCAGCAGGCAGGCACTAGGACCTGCAGAACACTTCAGCTCAAAGGAGTCACTAGCACTGGGACTTCTGACTCCTAACTTTTCAGAATGATCAATTTCCAAACAAGTGCAAGAGCCTGAGTGGATTGTCTTCATTCAATGAGAAAGAACTGGCATTTTTTGAGATTCAAATTGTGGAGATAAACCTGTGGAATACAATTCATCAGCAATTCATCAGCTCATATTGGTTTGGATTTCCATTTGTGAAGAGGAGCTGTTCCTGAGGTAGGAAACTTTAAAACAAGTTCAGCCACTGCTGTTTTGTAAAGCCACATTGGGAAGCATACTCACTCATACAGTGAGTCAAATGATAAAATAGAGGTTGATATGAAGATTTTTATGAACAAATATAAACATTCTAAAGAACATACCATGATGTTATTAAAGTCTTTATAATAACTTCAAGCTATTGTAGTTGCAATGTCTCCTTTACTGTATACCAAATGGTTTAAATTAATTCCATACCTATGTATTATATCATTGCTTTGATACTTGTTTTCATGCCAAAACATTATCAGTAGGCAGGTCTCTTTCATGTGACTAGGCAAAGGGACAATTTGAAAAATGTCAAGGCATTCCTAGTATGTTCTGTTTTTCCAGTAGCAACCTACCATCTGTAGGTGTTTTGACCCCATACTCGTCTTCACCAGGCTCTCAACAGAGAGGTAGAGATAGAAGCCAATGGTTGAATGGAAGGCTGCCATCTCATCTTTTCCCTCAGGGACAGTCGTCGTCAGTCATAGCCCAGCCTAGAAGCCCAGCTTCAGGCTCATCAGGTTACACAGTACTCAGAAACCAGTACACTCTCTTCTCCAAGGACCGCTGGGCATTACGCGCAATGCTAGTCATTTCCTGTGTTAGCTTTGGAGTAATTTTGGAAAATTATGTTCGAAATGAAAATGAGCTAGCCTGACTTTTCGGCTGGTATTTTGTCAGTTAGACATCGGCTTCTCATGCTGTCTCAAAGGAATCCATACTGAGACACAGTCAGGTATCTGCCCAAGGGTGTTCACTCGACTTCAAATAGCTGTCACTCACTTGGCACTCACATTGAGAACATAGAGTCAGTCCATTTTGGCGTAAGAGGAAAGGGATTTGTGGGTGCCAAACAAATGAAATTGACCCTTAGTTGGAAAGTGTGAGAAACTACAGGAAACAAGACATCAGCTGTAATAATTGTCCACCTCTGCTGTGCTCACACTTCCTGGAAAAGACATTGGGCTTCTGATCATGGACTTCGGCTGCAGTAAAAGCATTTAGCAAATAATCCTTTTTTTATTGACTGTCGTCCACATGTTTAGTGGAGTCCAATTAAACTCCTATACATTTCTGGATAGTTTTAATAGGTTGGCCTCAGCTATGCACCACGCAGTATACAGATGCTTGCTTTCGCAAGAGCTAGGCAAACTGTATTCAGTGCGTCTAACAACAGACCTTTCCTTTTCAACATACTCATCGTCATCTATTTGTTGACAAGCGGTCAACACAGAACATTCCGGAGTAACACATTCAATGCGTAGTCCGAATGGAGATGGGCTGTATCATCTTGCAAGAAAATGGAAGACTCCCTAAACTCAACCAATATTATGCTTTTGGGGTCTGCAAAAATCCTAATTCCATATTGATCCTGTACACACAAGCAAATTCTTTAGTGGCTTGCACAACACAAACCTTTTTCCAAAACAATTGCCATGGAGCCACACCTTTTTTGAGTCTCCTTATCCTTCGGTATTATGTGAGGTGTTTGGTCTTTGGGAAGGTGCCCCACCTGACATGTCTCTCAAAGTTGGCAGTGGGAAGGGCTTGAAAACAGTTCTCCAGGGACAGATAATCCTTCACTGCCTGCTGTAGGGGCTTCATAGTGCAAATGAAAGCCCCCAAGCTTTCCTTTTGCTGATCCAAAGGATTACAAGTTGAAGAAAACACAGGACAGAGACCAGGGGAGAAAATATGTGGCCTTGCAGCCTAGCAAAAATAAATATGCATTCCTTGGACTGAGCCTCAATATTCAAACCCAGACTAAATATCAATTAAGATCTAGAGTTATGTCATCCTAACGATTTTAAGTCCTTGAGTTGGAGCTCTTTCATCTGCAGAAATACATACAAACATCTTTATCCGATACATACAAATAATGTTATCTTACATATTCAAACATTTTTATCTAAAACATACAGTAAAACAAACAGGCACATTCGTGTCAAGACTATTCCTAGAATATCAAACGAAGGTTACCGGCGATGGAAAACTGTATAATGGCTGTGTTTACACAGGCAGCCCATCTCTGGAAATGATTTTGTTAAATATTTCATAAATTTGGTCTTTTGACCAGTATCATTACATCTTTTTCACAATGGATCAAAATCTTTTCAAAGAGCAATGGGGCATAAAAATCTGAATTGGGGTGGCTGTGTAGACAGTTCAGTTTTAGTGGAAGGTTTTGTTAGGTCTGTTAAAATTAGCTAGAGATTTTTTTCTATATTTTTTTGTTGTCTGTGAAATGGAACATGCACCATTTATTTAGTTGAAGCTGGCCTCATGTTGCTCTGGTCTTCACTACTGTTCTAGCTTTGTTTATCTTGCATGCTGTGCTACATGAGCTACAAAGCTGTGGAACATTCGGAAAGGGTACTTTTCCCACCCAGGTGTTTGACCCAGTGGCCTGGTTCATCTGTCAAACAATGAGTTCCACAGGTGGGTGGGCCTGGACTCCTAGACACTGCTCATTTAAGTAATATGCTTCAGAGCATGAGGCATTTTGAATCGAAAGTAAATAGAAGAATGTATTTACACAGCACATCCACTCTGTATAAATCCCATATGGCAAATGTCACAATTGCTTAACTCTTTTAGTTTTAATTAATGTCAATACTGCCAAACAAGAATGAAATGATGAACTCATATTATGAAAAACATATTTACGTTTACCTTTCAAAAGACCTCCTTTGATGAAAAAAAAAATCTACATCTTACACTTCTACCAGAGTTTACGACTACAATAACTGGTGTAATGAGCCTGTATCAAGAACCCAGTAGGTGCAGTTGGGAAAATGTGTCACAAGCAAATCTCACCGGCCGGATCTGAGTCATCTGTGTTATGAAATAACAGACTGATAAATTTGTATTGGATGATTCTAAAACAATTTTAATGCTTACGTGTATAACACTGTTTTGTTCTCCTCTGGACATAATTTCATGTGCGATAGAACAGCTAAAATGTGTATGTCTACAGCTATTTTTATGCAGCATGGCATTACATTCCTCACCTCCTCCACAAAGCATTTACAATAACAACCGTCCTGATGGGGAACACGGATTAGATTTTAATCACCGTCAGAATCTCAATCGCCTTCAGTCACTAAGTATATTTACACTTTTCTTTGTGTTAAATCTGCTGGTAGTAGTGGATAACATATAGTGACAGAATAGACTAAATCTACTTACACAGATTTATGTACAATAATCTAAACAGTAAGCATCCTTGAGCCCTGGAAAGGTGCTATATAAATAAAAAATAGTTTTATTATTATTAATCATATGAGATAAAGGAATTCTGACCGGAATATGACCAGTGAGAGAATATCCAATAATTTACAATTGATTTATTGATTTATAGATTCATCTAAATAGTATTTGCATCTATGCAGGGGGATGCGCAGTGTTTCGGTTGTAGTATTTGCAATAAAGTGCAGCTGGTTTAATAAACAGTACCCAGTGAAATGTTTAAGGTGGAACTGACCATATTTTAACAATATGACATTCTATTAGATTACGTTGAACATGTTCTGACAAACAACCACATATGGTAATGTTAAGGTTCCATATTCCTATAGATTGTTCATAAATGCCTGCCTCTACATCATACCCCAACATTCCAACTACATTATTTACATTGACAACAATGCGTCACTCCACATCTATAGAACATATTTTGGTAACACTTTATTTAACGCCCATATGCATAATGCATTATAAATGTACTCATAATGTAGAAATAATGCATTACAAGCATAGTTATAGACACTCATGAATACTCATAATCCTCTATTCAAACATTCATAATGCAGTATAAGTATAATCATAATCACTTATAATGTACAACAACATAGTGTAAAGCACTCACTATGACTTCACTTAAGAATACGAAAATCACCACATGTATTTTATCTGCCATAGGCATTTCATCACTTTACCTAAAGCAACCAAAGATTACTTTATAGTGTCTTATAAGTGTGCTATAACACATCATAAGTGATAATAATGCAGTAATGTTAAAGTGCTGCAATGATTCACGCAGAGGATCATT
>JACXGM010032546.1:0-12591 GCA_016801145.1 Umbra pygmaea | reverse complement strand
TGACAGGTTAAGTGATGATAGGGCTATGCTGTTTGTCCATGTATCTACATGGTAAATCAAGAGACAGGAAAGTAAAGTAATAAGTAGTGAAGTTACTTTTCAAATGCAGTAACTAGTAAAGTAATCTCATTACAATTTTCAGAAGTAACTAGTAACTAGTAACTAATTACTTTTTTTGAGTAACTACCCCAACACTGGCCCTTGGGACTGACAGTGAGAACAGAAATCTCTTGTTGACACTAGCCAGCAGCACAGTACAATCTTTGCCCTTGTCTTCCTCCTTTTCTTCCCCTTTCCCATCCCTAAGCTCCAGCAGCTATTGAAGAGAGGGGAAGCACTCAAACCCAGTGGAGCCTCTGCTCTCTGGGGGAAAAGAGTTGATAGAGTCAGGACAGAGAGTCCTGCTGTCCAAAAGGCTGAGAGCTTGTGGAGATGAAGCAGTCATCTAGGACATCACCCTCTATTCTTTACATGACTTTATAATCCATATGGACTCCAGATCGAGTACTGGGTGACCTAGATGTGTTCAGTGACATGCTTTAGTGTATTTTGATCCTTGGGGTGATGTTGTAGTTGGTACATAGACAATTGAGTCTTCACACACCTAAATTAAGAAAGACACATTTTATTTGATCTTTAATGGATGTTCTCATTTCTAAATAGTAATGTACTCAAGCATAATTACTGAAACATATGTTTCTCTTTTGTTGCAAAAACCTCTTGGAGCCAGCCATAATAAGCTTTCAATGCTGCTATCTAGGGCTGACCCCATTCACTCTTTTTAGATGTTTTGGTCAATATGCTCTTGGGTCGGCTAAGATTTTTTTAGTCAAGCATCCGTATGGCTGTGTGAGATCTGATTCACGCCTGTGTCACTTAACATCACCACTGCTGAAAGAAAGAAATGTGCTAAAGAATATTACGATAGTATACAGTATAAGACAAATAGTGCAACACTAATGAAAATATTTTTTATCGAAGGTGTTTTCCAAAATTATTTTGAATAATACAACATAACCTCAAATTCCCTTTAATTTATCTGCATTTAATTGTTTGTTTTAGCATACTGTTCATCTGAATGCAATTGTAGAAGTTGTTAGATTCACTATAACCTGTTCTGAACTTGAAATCTACAGTTGGTTTTATTAGGACTTTAGAAAAACATTCTAATAAATTTGTAGTATGGAAGCATTTCATCGAAGTCCCAGGTTGAACGCAAACATCGGTTTACAACAATGGTTTTCATACCGTAGTTTGATGTTAAATATGATGTAGCCTACCTGTTGAAATCAGAGACAAAGACAAATTGCAGGTTTATTCCCTACATTAAAGTTTACATTTGGATGAATCTAGGTTAATGATATCACATTGAATGACATCATTGTAACGACGGGACTCAGGCAAGATTATGTAAAACCAGTAATGTATTTATTGAGAGTTGAGTAGGACGGAGCAAAAGCAAATAGGAATGAGGCAGGCTGTAATCCGTTATTCCTCCAGGAACCAACACACACCACTTGGAGTAGACAGGGTAGATACAGGTACTCAGGTTCTCAGACAGGCAGGTACAGAGACAGGTATTCAGGTTCTCGGACAGCCAGGTTCGATATATAGTTAGGCAGACAAGAACAAGGCAAAGGCACAGAAGGGTAATCCAAAATTCATAAACGCAGAATCAGAAATATATTCAGGTCAGGTATAGGCAATCAGATATTTTCAAACGCTCAGTAAAGAAGGGTGTAGTACTTACAATACCTTGCAAAGAGGAACTGGGAAGTGCTGGAATATATGGAGTGTGGAGTGAAGCAGGTGAATAGAATCTGGGTGATTGAGTCCAAGTTATGGGAATTGTAGTTCTGAGCAGTCTTTGAGAGGGAAGCTGTAGTTCTCAGGGAAGAGGAACATTACAATCATCTTGTCCAGGCAAGACAACCATACTTTCTCTGTAGCACACAATTCCCCATTCATCTGCCATGTATCGTAAAGGTGCATGCTGCACATTTTCCCGGAATATTGTTCAAATGCGGTTATGCTTTCCTTAAATTTTTTTATTGTGGACCTTAAATCTCCTTTCTTTTCTTGTTTTATTTTGCCCAGTGGTAGTCCTATGGGTTGGTACATGTATGCAGACAGCTCCAATGGGGGTTACGGCCACACCACCGATCTCCAGACTCCTGTCATCTCCTACACTGGGCCCCAGTGCACCATGGAATTTTGGTACCACATGAGTGGCTTCACTGTAGGAACCCTTCAGGTAGATGAACTAGAAATATAACCGACACAAGTATATTTAAGAAAAGTAAAACAAATATTTTAGCTTTTTTACAGGATGCACTATTTGTATAATTGCTTTAACAACTTTGAGCCAGAACTACATTCTTATTCAAGTGACATACAATGTATATTGAAAAAGTATTCCCTAAACTATGCAGTACCTGGTTAAACACATGCATAATTTATACCATAATTAGACTGGCACTTGCCCATTCACAAACACTGTGGAAGCCAACATCATCATGTCATCATTGCAATTCCATTGATGGTCCCTCCTAAATTAAAATTTCACATCTACAATAATGAATTATGATGTCTTGGCAATTTTTGAGATTACATACTACTAATCTTCTTCTTAGTCTCTCTCAGATGATTATTATTATATATAAATATTTTTTTCTTATTGACATGCCAGTATTTAACAGAGGTTAGGGAGACAGGTATGTAAGGGGAGACAGAAAGGAAGGGCAAAGTCTCTCAGCCAAGCCGGTGTTCAAAACCTCATCACCAGGAGATATGCATGCTCCATAGTTAGGAGCTTAGACTCTGGCACTCATAAGACCTTTGTATGAGCTCACACGCTCCACCTCATGTTTAAAAAATGTGGCTCTTGAAATTATTTCCCCTGTATACATTTCAACAACATTTCTGGCATAGTGCATCTGAACATTGAATAGGCAAAACAAATGTGGTGAACCATACATTCAAAAGTTTAGCATTTCATATAGAGAAAACAAATATTATTGATTGTATTGTTTAGTTCAACTTTATTTTACCAGGCAAGTTGACTGAGAACTTCTCATCAACTGAACCTAAACTGTTATCCTAATTGTCATGGTTTTTGGTCTGTTTTACTGCAAATCTGTGATGAATTTGGACGAGATAATAATCTAACATTTTTACTGTAATTCACAGGTTTTAATGAAGTACGGAAACATCACAAATGAGGTGTGGTCTCAGACAGGTAACCAGGGCAACAAATGGAGACGTGGCGAAGTTTTTCTGGGAATCTGCCATGACTTCCAGGTGTGTTAATCATTTTTTCTTTGAGAGAATCACGCCCATATTTCAACAAGTCAGAAGTATTGTGGAGTATTTTATCTATCTTCACACAGCTTTCTTTATTAACTTGAAGGAGCATTGTGTCGAATCCTGCATCAAGACCAGGTTTAAGACAATTAATTGTTTTTCGTCCAGTAGGAAACTGCATTGTATTGCTGCATGCTATAACTACGATAAAGGGAAAAGTGTTGTTTGCACACAAGGGTTAATTGAGATTTTCTTAAATGCTTCTGCATTTAACTCTTCAGAATTGGAGTGGTGTGGTGAGTAGCCACAGTGAGCAACGGGCTGTGATTAGGGCTGACTATCTGGCGCCAGGAAACCTTTTAGGCTCAGGATTTGATCTGGCAACCTTTCCGTTGCTGTCAGACGCTCAAACCGCTTGCCTGGCGGCTGCCCCCTAGCCACCCTATGCAAAACATGACTGAGGCTCGCTGTCAACAGTAAGATAGCCAATTTAGCAACAAATCACCTGACCTTTGAAGATGTGTACAGATGTCCATTAACCTTTGTCAGCCAGGCACACTCAGATCAGATATTCAGATGGAGAAATCAGTGTGTTAAGTGCCCTTTAGCAGTGCAGTGTTAAAAAACTCTTCCTCCCTGTCAGAGGCTCGCAGTGCCCTTTCTCTCTCCCACCAAAGTACTTAATCAGCTGAGGTCTCATGTTAAAATTCATGGCTCAGCACTATAGAGGATGGGCCATGGGCCTGTGAAGTATGCATGTGGTGAGTTGCTTCCCAAGTTGCACCCTGTATCCTGCATTGGTATTTATTGAGATTTTTTGTCAAATTAATGTAATGTGTATTGTCCTTTAATGGGATTGCGAATTAGAAAGTGTACATACAACAGTGCTATGCTTCTATTTATGTTTTAGAGACCTCAGACTAGAGGTCTTCACGTGTCCAAAATCATCAGTTCTGAAATGCTATTTACTATAACAATTATTTTTCAGCGCTAATTGTGACTCGCTGTTTCAAAAAAACCAACAGCTATTCACGTTATGGACTTCTGATCAGTGCTGTCCTCATTAGGTTGCATTGACATTCACAGCTGTACTTTTTGTGTTTCTGTCCAAAATATGGGGCAATTTAAACTCAAACAGCTATTGTATACACTGTACTCCCAAACAGATGGAGCATAATGGTTATACAATTAGGTCTGGAAATATTTGGACACTGAAACAATTTTCATAATTTTGGCTCTGTACGCCACCACAATGGAACTGAAATGAAACAACCGAGATGCGATTTAAGTGCAGACTTTCAGCTTTAATTCAAGGGGTTGAACAAAAATATTGTTGTACCAATTATGTATTGCAACCATTTTTATACACAGTCCCCTTATTTCAGGGGCTCAAATGTAATCGTAAAAAATGTACACAATCATAAATAAAATGTTAATTTTTAATTTTTTGTTGAAGATCCTTTGCAGGCAATGAGTTATTAAAGTCTGGAACGCATGGACATCACCAAACGCTGGGTTTCCTCTTTTGTGATGCTTTGCCAGGCCATTACTTCAGTTGTTGTTTGTTTAGGGGTCTTTTTGTCTTACGTTTTGTCTTAAGCAAGTGAAAGGCATGCTTGAACGTGTTGAGATCAAGTGATTTACATGGCCATTGCAGAATATTCAACTTCTTTGCCATAAAAAACACATGGGTTACTTTCTCAGTATGTTTTGGGTCATTGTCCATCTGTATATTTAAAACATTATCTAATCAACTTAGCTGAATTAGGCTGAATCTGAGCAGGAAATATATCTCTATACACTTCGGAATTCATCTGGCTACTTCTGTATTCTGTCACGTCATCAATAAAAACTATTGACCCAGTGCCATTGGAAGTCATGCATGCCCATGTCATCACACTGCCTCCACTGTGTTTTACAGATGATGTAGTATGCTTCGGATCATGAGCCATTCCAAGCCTATCTCAATACTTTTTTCTACCCATCATTCTTGTAAAGGTTGTTCTTAGTTGTCTGTTCAAAGATTTCTGTATCAGATCTGGGCTGGCATCTACACCGACGCAGCAGTTCCCATTATTGCAACGCATACATAATTGCAAGGAAAAATATTACCACACGAGTGAAAACACTGTGGTGTCCAAAGATGTGAAAAAAATAGGCATACATCTTGTGTACACATTTACCCAAATTGTTCAGAATGAATTATTCACACTGAATATCACATTGTAGGATTTTTAAATAATTATTTTGCATTTTATTGCATGAATTTAAATCCTGCAGCACACGCAAGGTTCCCCTGCTCAAGCCAGCGCATGTCCAGGCCTGTCTGAAGTTTACCAATGACCATCTGGATGATCCAGAGGAGGAATGGGAGAAGGTCATGTGGTCTGATGAGACAAAAGTAGAGCTTTATGGTCTAAACTCCACTCACCGTGTTTGGAGGAAGAAGAAGGATGAGTACAACCCCAAGAACACCATCCCAACCGTGAAGCATGGAGGTGGAAACATCATTCTTCAGGGATCCTTTTCTGCAAAGGGGACAGGACGACTAAACCGTATTGAGGGGAGGATGGATGGGGCCATGTATTGCGAGATCTTTGCCAACAACCTCCATCCCTCAGTAGGAGCATTGAAGATGGGTTTTGACTGGGTATTCCAGCATGACAACGGCCTGAAACACACAGCCAGGGAACTAAGGAGTGTCTCTGTAAGAAGCATATCAAGGTCCTGGAGTGGCCTAGCCAGTCTCCAGACCTGAACTCAATAGAAAATCTTTGGAGGGAGCTGAAAGTCTGTATTGCCCAGTGACAGCCCCAAAACCTAAAGGATCTGGAGAAGGTCTGTATGGAGGAGTGGGACGAAATCCCTGCTACAGTGTGTGCAAACCTGGTCAAGAACTACAGGAAACGTATGCTCTCTGTAATTGCAAACAAATGTTTCTGTACCAAATATTGAGTTCTGCTATTCTGATGTATCAAATACTTATGTCATGCAAATTCATTATATAAAAGTCTGGACTTTTGTTTTGGATTCCGTCTCTCACAGTTAAGTGTACCTATGATAAAAATTACAGACCTATACATGCTTTGTAAGTAGGAAAACCTGTAAAATCGGCAGTGTATCAAATACTTGTTCTCCTCACTGTACATCAACCGCAAGGGAACCCATTCAATCAATATAAGTCATTTGCGATGCTAAAAGTAAAATCACCTATGTCTTTGCGAATTACCCTGGCTCAAGCAACGACTCATTTAGGTTGGCAAACTCTCCCATACCTGCCTAATCCCCCATGGATGTGTGGCTGTGAAGGGGACAGCAGCTATCCATTAAAGACATGGCTGATGACACCATTTATGATGCCAGCAACAGTGCGTGAAATGCTGTTTAATAAAAAAAATACACAAACACGCATTGTAGCCTAATTGAATGAACATTTGGCACACTGAAAATGCACTCCTGGTGTTTGGACGCGACAGGAGGCACCTTACAGTGCTCAAAACGTCACAGAGTTCTTTGTGGCTTGTTGTGATATACACAACATTTCCATGAATCATGGATGTGTTGATGACATAAATGAGGAAATATTAGAGGACTGAAGGAGATGTGATGTTGAAATGCATGTGCCGTTGACACTTAACCCAAATGCCCCAGTAGGAGAACAGGAGAGGAGAGCTTATTTGACAGAAGAGTGAGCTAAGCAAAGTAGTCTCGGTCTGCCCAAACCACACCTATGACTAATGTAGCTACTTCAGACCTACCCAATTTTGCATCGGGCACAAGTGTAATTTATCCCACTGGCATAATAGCAACAGTGCCCGGGACCCGCCCACAATGTCACTTGCGTTTTGCATTTGATACTTGCGTTTCAGATCATGAAAATAGGGCCATACAAGTGTGTCTGCTTTACGGTGCCGTATGGTGAGTTTTTTGCCATCCTTGGTGTAATCCCAGCATCAGACTAATTGTGTCAATGCATCACAGATGTAGCCATGCAACAATCATTTTGGCATGTATTATCTCTGCGATACCTTATTTATTTGACACGTCTGCCAATATCACTCCCCAGCCTGCTTGCTTCTCTAAATCCACTCTACAAACCTTGTCTGTTGGCAGCTGGTCGCTGCCAACAGACAAGAGCATGTACAACAGCAGGATTACAAACACTTTTCTCAATAATGAGTTTAATTTTTGAAAGAGGCTGTAATCTGACCTATCTTGGTAACACCATAGGGTTCACAATTCTCATTCATAATTTTTGGGAAGACATTATAAATCGGATACCAAAGTAGGCTAAATGAGCATGTCAGAACATTTTCAATTACCAAAAAATATAATCCTACAAAATGTGCTTAAACTTTTTTTAATACTTCAACTAAATGTGTATATTGCAATAAAACATTCCCCTTTTCCAAGGATTTTTCTAATGGATGCATCAAACAAAATGCACCGCAACTGCTTCTGCAAAGCAAGTGATGCAAGCCAAATGTAGCGTTCTATTGAAAATGAATGTATTTCTGCCGTACCAAACTACACTGCCGCAATTGGTCTGATCAGGGCGTAAGGTGGGATGTCCACTAGACACGTCATATTTTAGTGCAAGTTACTGTTTACCGGATATATGCATCCACCTAGTGCAGACTTGAGGCACATTTGCTTCCGCAATGCAAGACCGTTACTATCGTGTTGTGCTACTCGTTTTATTGGGAACTCCAACATGGAGTACAACAGCACGGTGTCGCAACACACAAGTTGGATAATATGAACATATGTGACACAAAGAGTGCACTACATCGCAAGCCCGCAAGGCAAACAGATCTTTGCGGATTGCTCCATGACATCCGGCACAACGCAACTTATTCGACATGTCCAGTGGACATCCTGCCTAAGGAAAACCCAAACCCTGCCAACTCTAAATATATGAATAGCTTTGAACGAAGTGCTTGCTGACCCGTAACTTGTCCCTACTATTCAGGTGATCTTCCGAGCCAAGCGTGGGATCAGCTACATGGGGGATGTGGTTGTAGATGACGTAAGCTTCCAGAACTGCACCCCTCCCCTTATCTCAGAGCAGCCTTGCAAACCTGAGGAGTATGCCTGCTCCAACGGACACTGCATCCCCCAGGACAACCTGTGTGACTTCATCAACCACTGTGGGGATGGTTCAGACGAGAACCCCTACATCTGCAGTAAGTGTGACCCTTCATCATTCTCCGCAACAATAATGTATATTTTTAGGGTGTGTTACAGGTACCTTTCTTGCATTTTACGTGAATACTGTTGATTGATTTAAAGGGCGTTCAAAATGAAGAAAGGTTATATTATCTTCCAGAATAATGACGTGCTTTAGGCCTATCCCAGTGCTGTTAAGAAGACAGGAATCTTCCTGAACTTTGAGAGACTCGATTTAATGATTTTTCATTAAACTTTAATTAAGTTCACAACCAACTTTTATGACAAACATCGTTGAGTGTACAAACATGCACTACTGGTAAATTAATCAGTTTAAATGAATCTGCCAGAGTATAAATATTTGACCATAACTTTGGGACAACCTCTCTTTAGAAACCTTTGATTCTTTCTGCTGGCAGTGGTGTTGATTAATTTTACATGCATCCTACGTTCAGATTGTTTTTCATGTTAATCTGGGCTTGACTCTAGCCACCTTACTTACAGAAGGTCATGTGATGTTTTCCCCTCCTTCCTTCACTCTTCTATTCAGAGGGCTTCAGTGGACGCTGCAACTTTGAATTTGACCTCTGCTCTTGGCGCCAGTGCCAGCAGGACAATTTTGATTGGCTTATCAAAGCAGGAAGCACGTCAGCCTTTGGCGTGGGACCATCCACTGACCACACAATGAGGGATTCATCTGGCCATTACCTCTATGTGAAGAGCACTTTCCCTCAGGTACCTGGGGACAGCGCCCGAATCTCAGGACCCCTCTTCAGTCGCAGGAGCAGGCAGTGCAAGGTCAGTGCAAATGTCAAGGTCTACGAAAACTCTAGACGTCATAGGGGGTACTAGGTTTGAACTTTTGTTTAAGTTCAATAGATAAGTTCCAAAAAGACTAATTCATTGATTAAAACTAATTCATTGAGATAAAAACGCTATTTGTAATGAAGACATGAGATTACATCAGGGAGCAAGTGACACAGACCAGACAATATGCATTCCCACAGACCCAAGCGCAAGTGGTGCTATTAAAATGATAATTTTGTTGTTCTTAAAGCAACAGCTGAAATATATTCAGGAAAATTACCTATATATTGCTTTACTTCTTGAAGGTAAATGAAAGCTGAAATTCTGAACTCTTGTCTCATTCTCATCTTTTGCTCTTAAACCCAACTGTCTTCAGTGATCAACAAAAACAAAGGAATTTGCCTTGCCTTTCCAATACTTTTGGAGGGGACTGTACTAATTTGTTGTATTTCTCATGGTGAGGTGGTGTAGTATGGAGAGAGGGAGACCAGAACAGGTAGTAGATGGTTGTTGCTTATTATTTAATAGACAATCCGGGAAACATATATACTGTATATTTTGCAGTTGCAGGCGAACAGTTGAAGCAAGTGCACAATGAGTTTACCTATATAGCTTACTATGCTCTCACATTGGCATAAACATTGACAGCTAACATTCAAGTAAAGAGCGTACGCATACACTTCCATACTTCAACAACACTCTTTTCACAATTCACATACAGTATACAGTACATGGAATATCTACCTGGCAGCCTTCCCACACATTGACAAAGTAATAATGACTCGCGCCACTCTATGTTCAACTGAGCATTAAATAGGGAAGAAAGGAGACCGACTGGAAGCAATTACTAATTAGACCCAACCGGTCTCTCAATCAACTCATATACAACAAATACCCCCACAAACATAAGCATCTATATACAAATATGTGAGTCCAAGTCTCAGTATATGTGTCCATTCCAGCCCTCCCTGGGCTGGATTTGACAGTACTTTTGGGGGTAATTAGGGAAAATATTTTTTGGGTTGTTATAAAAATCTAAGTGGATTGTTGATATTTAACAATCTGCATACTACGAACTGCTGATTGGCCAAAATTTCACACCTAAATGTCAAATGTTCATGTTTAATTATATTGTATACATTTGATCTCGATATCTTTGGTTTCACATAGTGATTTTGCTAGCGCACTAAAGAACTTTCCATGACATATTTACGGCTTGTCATCACTAAGTACAGTATGTGTGTTGCGTCTCCCTTTGATTGGTGAGTAGACGAGTGTGCATCTGACATTGGCGTGTTGTCATTTTGGCGGGTAGTCTTTTCCGTATGATTGAACGAATGAATGAGAAAATCCCAATTGTGTTACTATTACAACAATGTCAGCACCAACTGCTAATTTTTGCTTGTTCTAGCATTGTTTTTCCCAGATTTTTTCTTCTATGGTATGTAGTTGCCTAACTTCCTGTACTTGGTCCGAAAGTCTGAACCATCCAAAAAAGTGTTTTCATACTGCAAACGAACCAAACCATGGTTCAGTTTAAGTACGAACCGAGAACTTTTTGATCCAGACTGTAGTCCGAGGAACCTTTCTCACCTGCAATTTTGGTTCAGACCAAATTGAAAAGTCAGAAAGTCTGGACCAAATGAGGTAGGTGTAAAAACATTAGAGGCCATGTTGTATAGTTATTTAGTGGTACTTTATCTATTGTTTTACACACAAACATAGAAAACATTTTAATAATGTCAACAGCCGTATTGGAACTAATCTATTAAATAGCTGTAATTGATCATGTCCAATTGTCACGATATGGAGGGACATTTATGTTTTTTGGCATGTTTGTGTTGTATTTATTTATTTTTTACTATGTCTGTATGTATTTTGTTAAGCGCCGACCTCTGGGCACTGAATGAGCAGTAGGCACTTGGTTACTCATTGCGCACGACTGGTGCACTAGCTTACCATCCACACCGGTGCGTAATGAGTAATCAAGATGCCTATTTATTCCCAGCGTTCCGGAGGTTCGGCGCGCATTATTGTGAGTGTTCTACTCATGTCATGAGGAGAGTGAGAGATGTTGAGAGGTGAGTTTCCATCCTGCTGTCTGTGCTGATGTTTCGTAACGTACATGTTTGATTGAGCCTTCACCTCGTTATGTGTCGTAAAATATGTATGTTATCATTGTCAGAACCAGGGCCCGTATTTATCAAGCTTCTCAAAGTGCCATTTTAGTCTTAAGTGATGAGAATTGACAAAATTTACTCCTACTCTCAAACTTAAGTGTAAAAGCAAGTTATCAAATTTCTCAAAGCTAAGAATCACTCTTACTCTCCCAGATATTTAAGACCGCTCAAGAGGTCTCTTAAGTGATTAAGAGTTGCCAGTAGGGGCTTGTGATGGCGTAGACAGAGACATGCGCAAATCTTTTAGGAGAGGAAGAATGTTTTTTTTTATTGTTTGACGCTGCTCAATTAATTAAAAACGGTATTGTTTGGACAGAGCAGGCATCATCTTCGTCATCGACTGAGTGAGGAACGTCATTTCACCAGTGACATTTATGCAGCAATAAATTTTCAGATGAATTGAAGGTGGTGATTATGGTTCGTTTGCAGCAACGCAATGCTGATGATTTGGCCCATCAAAACCGTCAATAAGCCGAATTGTAATGGAAATAATTATTGCACTTACATCTTAATACAGTGTCACACGTTTCACTGACTTCCCAACAACCCCCCGCATAATCCAACAGAAGCAAACACAATTCATGTTGTTTTGGGTACAACATTTTGGATGTGGTACCCAAATGGCCTGGGTCTACCCATGTCGCGCGATATTGAATGAAAGTGGCCCGAAGCAGCTGTTTGAAAGGTACTTTCTGCCGCTGGAGGATACCCGCTTGTGGCTGCTCACCCCTTTCCATATGCCACTGACAGAAACCGAAATTAACTGCAATAGGTAGCCTTTTTGTAAGCTATTTATTCACAATTGTTTCATAGTTTATTAATTGTACAATAGATCCTAATATAGGCGATATATATTATATCCCTTCACAGGGCACATTCTCCACTCAGAAATTCAACTACAGCAAGCAGTGTTTCTTATTCTCTCCAGTTCAGTTATAATAATAATTCGTTCAGCTTATATAGCGCTTTTCAAGAACCCAAAGCGCTTTACACAGTGAGGGGGAAAGCCCACCTCAACCACCACCAATGTGTAGCACCCACCTGGGTGATGCACGGCAGCCATTTTGCGCCAGAACGCTCACCACACATCAGCTATCAGGTGGAGAGATGAGTAGTTATATATGCCAATTAG
>JACXGM010032545.1:0-12578 GCA_016801145.1 Umbra pygmaea | reverse complement strand
GAGAGAGAGAGAGAGAGAGAGAGAGAGAGAGAGAGAGGGAGAGAGAGAGGGAGAGAGAGAGGGAGAGAGGGAGAGAGGGAGACACGCTCTGATCACAGTCTGGGATGTCATCAACCGCTGAAGGCTCACACACTGAAGGAAAACACAACACCCTGCCGATCAATTAATAACTCTGCCGTCATTTTGTAAATAGTCAGTCATCCGTCCCAGCCGATGTACTGTAACGGCGTTTGTGATTGTGTAGAAAGAGGCCCTGGTACAACGGCCCTGTGTTTAATGAGATCTGTTCTAGTTCTCTGTCTGTGGGGTTACAGAGGTTGGCGGCTTATAATCAGGTAATTAACATAACAAGTAGACTTTTTCTACTCAACCCCCTACACTCTATAATCTTGGGGTAATTTCCACAGTCCTACCAGTTCATCTCATGTACAGTACAGACTATTCCAGACAAAGACACTACTGTAGGATGCAGAGGAAATGCTGAGCAGTTGTACACGACCTTTCAACTTTGACTTTAAGGTCACAGCGAGGCGGAAGAGATGACGTACTTCTGTCACGTCAGAACAGAGCCCTCTTATCTTCACTGAGCTTCCTGTGTTCAGGCCACCAGTGAGCCACACCCTTAATACAGAGAAGCTAAGTGTTTCCTGACTGGATGTCCTGATCCACTCTAATGAAGACATTGTCTAGGGCTTTGGAGAGCTCTACTTGATGCTCTAATGAGCTTATTGGCTGATAGTGATCAGCACTGTGTTTGTGTGTTGAGTCACGCACACACACAAATTCAATCCTGTATTTCTGTTTAGAAATTCAATTTAGCACTCAAGTAGGATTCAATTGTTTCTACAGTCTTTAGGTGCATCAACACACTAAGATATGAACACACACACTCATGCCTCCTCCATCCTCCCTACTCACCAGTGGGCTGTATCCGGACCTGGGTCTTGTTGGCCTGCTTACGGGTCATGGCGAACCAGCTGCCGTCGCTGTCCTGGATCCACTCTGCAGCCTGACAGTAGAGCAGCCCCTGGTCAAGGGGCTGAAGCCGGTGGATGGTGAGCCTGTAGGATGTGGCGCTGGTCTTATCCAGCCTCAGGTCCCCTGCGCTCATCCTCTGTTTGTAGGGCCCTCCGGCCCGCAGGACAAAGTCGCGGGACAGGGTGAGGATCTCTTGGGGTGGCGCGGCGGCGTCTTCGAGGGGTCGAAGGTACCAGCCAACTGACAGGTGCGTGTGCTGCTCCGTCTCCCGGGAAACCTCGCAGTTGAGCTGGAGCGTGTCACCCTCCACCTGAGAGAGCGTCTGAGGCGGCGACGTGACGGCCAGGGAGTCAGGGATGACTGAGGGAAGAGAGAGAGCAAACGAGTCACATCAGTGAGTGTGATGGTGGAGAACTGGATCAACTGTCTGGGATTCATTCCCAAATACATTTACATATGTCAACTTTAGAAGACTTTAGATCAAAGCATTTTCTTTTTTTCTTGTCATATTTCTATGACTTGCTATTATTTCAGCTGACACATTGATACTGTACACATGCCTGTTTCAAACACTATTCTCTCCACACAGACACAGTGACAAACAACTGTGTTAATACGATTTGTCAGGATTAACAAAATACTGTAAAACTCTTACCGAACCCTACCCATATCTCAAGCCATAAACCTAAACGATCAGACTACATATAGACTACAGAACAGACTACATATAGACTAATATAGACTACAGAATCATTTAGATGATTGAGGACTTGCAAAAAGCCCATTTACTGTGATATTTTAATACATTTTGAGTACTGAAAATGTTAGGAAACAAGGACACACACAGTTCAACCAGCCAAGGCTAAAGAACGAACATTAAGAACTGAACACTGTGAAACCTCAAAACTGAACACAGTGAAACCTCAAAACTGAACACAGTGAAACCTCAAAACTGAACACAGTGAAACCTCAAAACTGAACACAGTGAAACCTCAAAACTGAACACAGTGAAACCTCAAAACTGAACACTGTGAAACCTCAAAACTGAACACAGTGAAACCTCAAAACTGAACACAGTGAAACCTCAAAACTGAACACAGTGAAACCTCAAAACTGAACACAGTGAAACCTCAAAACTGAACACAGTGAAACCTCAAAACTGAACACAGTGAAACCTCAGAACTGAACACTGTGAAACCTCAGAACTGAACACTGTGAAACCTCAGAACTGAACACTGTGAAACCTCAGAACTGAACACTGTGAAACCTCAAAACTGAACACTGTGAAACCTCAAAACTGAACACTGTGAAACCTCAGAACTGAACACTGTGAAAATGTCAAACTGAATGCTCGGAAACCTCAGACAGAGCTTCTTCCTGTAGTTCTACCAAATCACAAACGCTCTGAAGACACAGACCATATTTGGAATGTGGAAACATTTCCCTCTAGAACACATTCCCCCTTGGAGGACACACTCAGCTTTAGAGAACACATTCAGCATTAACCAATATAGCTGACAAAAACAGTCATCCTTGGCTGGTTAAGAACAGAGAGGAGTAAGAGAGACATGACTGGTTGGTACAGTGGACTGTTATCTCCAGAAATAAACCTTGGATGCTCCAGAGACGGGAGTCTGCAGGTGGCAGGATTATTCTGGGATGGCAGACGGTGAAATGTCCCAGCAGTACTCATAGATTGTGATTGGGATTGAGTGAACAATGCTAATAAGTCATCCGTTTGCCCAACTGTGTGTGTTTGCCTATGGGTGTGTGTGTGTTTGTGTGTGGCTGTGTGTTTGCCTATGGGTGTGTGTGTGTGTTTGTGTGTGGCTGTGTGTTTGCCTATGGGTGTGTGTGTGTGTTTGTGTGTGGCTGTGTGTTTGCCTATGGGTGTGTGTGTGTTTGTGTGTGGCTCTTCTGATTGTCTGTCAGTTGGATTCATGTCCTGTTAGGGTCCAATTATCTCAGTAGGAAATGGCTCATCTACCCGGTCAGAGGCTGTGAAGACTGTGATGCGCTTTACATTTAATGACTGAGACCACAGCCTTCTGTCTCTTTCTCTGTCTTACTGTCTGTCTCTCCGCACCTCTGTCTGTCTGCTACTCTGGCTCTCTCTCGGCCTGACTCTGTGTGTGTGTGTGTGTGTGTGTGTGTGTGTGTGTGTGTGTGTGTGTGTGTGTGTGTGTGTGTGTGTGTGTGTGTGTGTGTGACGCAACTGGGAATAGTGTTAGATTTAGGATTAGTTTTAGGTTCAGGCATTAGGGTGTAGGTTTACAGTTAGGTTGAGGCATATTCTTCAACCATAAAGGTTAGGTTATTAATGCTAAACTTAGATTTGAGGTTAGGTCAAGGTGAGGGAAATTAGGGACATCTCCATGACGATAGTCTGTGTATGTGTGTATATGTAGGGACCAGATGTCCCGATAATTATGAAATATCCTGAAAAATCTGTGTTACTTTTAGGTCTGGGCATTACCAGTGTAGGTTTAGGCACAGAAATGTGGTTATTAATGCTAATCTTAGGGGAGTGGGGTTAGGGCTAGAGGGTAGGGAATATGGGTTAGGATATAGAATCAAGTGTGTGTGTGTGTGTGTGTGTGTGTGTGTGTGTGTGTGTGTGTGTGTGTGTGTGTGTGTGTGTGTGTGTGTGTGTGTGTGTGTGAGAGAGAGAGAGAGGGAGGAAATGAGATAAAAATGCCCAGGTAGTGGGAACAACAATGAAAAGCACAAAGAAGGAGATGAGGTCCTAGTAGACCACTGTCCTTTATTTACAACCCAGGAAGAAGAACACAGAGGATGGTGAACCACAGGGAATGACTACTTAGGCTTCAGTACAAATCAAATAGAGCTTCTTGGCTCTGGAGACACAATAGAATGTCTAGCAAGACACACTATCCATATATGAATTGTTCTTAACTGAAATTAATTTATTAAACAGAAACAGGTTGAAGTTGACCTGGTGAGTTACAGGAAATACCACTATTTCTTCTTGGTCTCACAACATTAATGTCTGATGTATTTAACTAAGCAACTCAGAGTTCGTCCTCTCAATCGATCGGCAGTGAGAATCGTACTCCTCATTCCTCGCTCTGTGTTATGGAGGAGGCACTGGTAGTCTCAATCAGAAATGTGAATGGAAAATGGATGCAAAGGAACTCATGTTTATGTCTTATAGAATTACTTTTCCCCCCTACAAATTACCACTGACCCTTCCTTGTCAGCAGCTCCACAACTCCTTGGACAAATTTAGGATGGTGAGGGGCGCACACATGGACCAACCACATGTCACTCAGCCGCCGATTCTTTTCCCACTGCTCATCCAACACGAAACCCTTAGTCAGATCATGCACGTTAATTACGTTCACCGACCATACTTCTGCGATTTAATTTACAGGTGCCCGATCTGCACACGGGGTCGCTGGGTAGATAATGTCGGAGGGTAGATAATCTGATTTATCTATCCCAAATACCGGGCAGCGCTATGCCGATTTATGCTGCCTTGTGCTGGAGGTCCGGGCAAAGTCGGAAAACCCATAGTCAGGCTTGAACCACTGACTATAATGACGTAGACTGTCCTGCAATGCAGCTACTTAGCCCACTAAGCCGGCCAGACCCCCGTCTTATAGAATTCTGTGTTGGCACTGGAGTGATGGGTTCTCTGAAGGTGGTCGCTAAAATGTTTTAAGAGACGGTTGGTTTTGTCTGGAGGTCTCCTGATGCTGATGAAAACGTTGAAAGGCAAAATGGATGTAGAACAGGGTGGCTGTGTGAAAGGCCTGCTAAAGATCACGTCTCGTACACACTATAACACCCTAATCAACGAGCCAGCGAAGGAGGGATTTCTAACGAGCGGAGAGAGAGCTTACTCATCACACAACAACCCTCCTGCGTTACAGCCTCCTGTTGCCATAACAACCCACCTACTCTACAATAGCGAGGTCCCCCCTAAAACAGCCAGGCGTTGCTATAACAACCTCTCCCCACCTCCTACATAGCTCTCCACAGCTTCACTCCCGACCCAGACAACGTCTCCGGATAAATGCTGAATAAAACCAGCTTTCTTTTCTCTACAAGGTTGGCCCGACACAAGAGCACACAGATACGTCCATTGATTCTACTTACACCCAAAGCCATGACTAAAAGCAATGGGTCCAACCACACAGCAGGGCTGACTTGACCCAATGGGTTTGTGGGGTCTACTGAGTCACTGTAAAGTTGTGATCTTCTTGAGATTCTCCCAATCAGCCAGCGACCTCAATCTGGGCGGGATTAAAAATGATGCCAAGAACACGCACAACAGGCAAAGTGGGCATGCATGCACACACACACACACACACCACACACACAGTCTTGGCACACACACACTCAGCAGGAGGGTTCTAAATCTAGATGAGAATTCCAGACCCGGCACCTGTCCAAGCCCCTCCCCCTGCTGCTGATAGGTGGACAACTTTAGTCGTGTCTATGACAACGCGTGCCAGTCACAACCAGTCGGTTGCATGACCAATACCATGACAGTACGTTTGTTGCAGCCCACCACATTTGCAATTTGGCACTGTCTTACAAGTAGTAGCGGTCTCAACATAGTAAACAATGACATACCGTTTGGTCATAAATATCACCATGAGTCACATACTGAAGACAAGTTTGTTCTTTCTCTCGACCGGTAGCTGTCGCTAATTCTATGTTTCTGTGTTAAAGACATTATTTATGTACCCACTACTCTAATTCACTCCGGAAAAGATGGGTCATCTAAATTACTTAAATGTAAAGTAAACATAACTACTTGAGCAGTTTGATCTGCAACGTCAACTTCAAACCGCAATTCTAACATCTAAGCTTCATTTAAACAGTAGCGTTCCACTGAATACATTTTCTATTTGAACAAGATCAGAAGGAGTAGATTGACCATGTACATGTATGTGCGTTTCTAACAAGTGTGACAGGTCAAACCTCATTATAAGATTCCTCGTCACGGGAACAGCATTTTAAAGTCATAATGGCCGCCTTGACTCACACAGAGAACAAGACGCGAGAGCACTACTGCTAAAACAAGTATTGAGTTACCCTCAACAGAAAGAGAAGATAGAAAATAATAGACCGTGTGAAAAGGACGAGAAAGCACAGAATGGCCGAGAACACTGAGGGATAATGAGCAGTAATTGCTTTGTGAGAAACAGAGTGCTGCTAAGAGGGAAATGGAGATGGTGGGCAGTCTGCTGTGTGTGTGTGTGTGTCTGTGTGTGTGTACCTGTGTATGTGTGTGTTTGTGTAAGTAAGTAAGCTGACCCCCTGCGGCTATTACTGCTCATTTTGCCTGAAGGCAGATGGAGGAACCAATTGGAGAAATCTGTGCAACACACACACACACACACATACACACACACACACACACACACACACACACACACACACACACACACACACAAGATGTACACCATTGCAATGTAAAGACAGAGTGATGAGCAGAGAACTGGACATGTGCTCTTCCGCTTCTCTCTGTCTATGGCTGAGAGTGAGGGGTGACTCAGAGTTAGACGAGTGAAGACACTCTGAGGGAGCAAGAAGGAGGAGAAAGACGCTGGTGATGAAGATCAGACGGGATGAGGAGGATGATTGAGGAATGGGATGATGGATGTTATGCTAGCCACGACGCTCTGACGCACGCACACACCGACACACACACACACGCACACACACACCAACACACACGCACACACCGACACACACGCACACACCGACACACACGCACACACCGACACACACGCACACACCGACACACACGCACACACCGACACACACGCACACACCGACACACACGCACACACCGACACACACGCACACACACACCAACACACACCAACACGCACGCACACACACACCGACACGCACGCACACACACACCGACACGCACGCACAGCAGGAAAGCCTGTGAAGAAGATTTTGAGCCTCACAGCTGGAGGTGCAAAAACTGCTTAAAGGTTGAGAGAATGTGTTCTGAGTGCAAAAAACATACGTGAACACACACACACACACTCTTGTGTTACATAAATACATTTCTCTCACAGGAGCCTGGAGAGTAAATCGTTTTTAACACAAAACACACCCGGAACAATGAGAAGAACAATCGTCCGTCGGTGAAACTGTGAGAAACATCAAAACTTAAAACTCCACAGTTTCTGTACTACATGATGAGTTCAGGGGGAGACAGAGGAGGGATGGGGAAAAGGGGTTTGTAAGGGGGGACGGACAGTTGGATCTAAAGCCACAGCAGACCACATGGTCATTATACAACACAAACGTGTCAACCGATGACACTTACTGCCTGTTAAACAATATGTGTGTTTGTGTGTGTACTCATTTCCCAAAGCATCTCTTAAGTCTACAACACAGAAGTATGAATAACCCACCGGCGCATACAAACATTCAAAACAAAGTTAAACAGTTTCTCCAATAATTCAAATCATCGATACCCTAAAATGATCAAATTCAGTCGGATAACCTGAAACATGTTAGCACCTTGCTACACTCACCAGGTGGGAGAGGTACTGTACCAGTTAGGAGCCAGATCTCAGTGAGCCTTTTTACGTGAGAACAAAGGTTGATTTTTATAAATGATTTACACGGTAGAGTACATCAACTGAAGAATTATTTCAATTATTTTGGAAAATTGTAGTCTCAAAAGGTCCAAAGACCTCAATGATCAAAGCATGTATTGTTGTTTGAGGAGGGTGGCGTTCAACATTGTCAGCTAAGTGCCCATTCAGATAATCTGTTGTGATCTCTATTAGCTTTGAACTTGCTACTGTGCCTTTCTTCATTTCACATTCACTGGCCAAGAACTGGGTTTAAATTAACAAGTGTTGGATCACACCCAACTATGTCAAAGGTTTCAATTGGTTTGTCCTTATCACATGCAAATAATTCAGCTGTTTTAATTGGCTGTTTGAATAGTATTTTGAGCTCTAGAAACTTTAGGCTGTTTTCTAATGCTTGCAGATGCCTCCACACTGTGTCCAACCACCCAACAGTGGCGTAGAAACAAAACTAAAGAAGATTTAATGAAAACATTCAAGTGTCGGCTCAGAGGGTTTTATCATGTTGCTAATGGAATATCCACACAAAGGTGGTGAGTTACTTCAGCCCACACGAAGAGGAGGATCTACTGCTAAATAAGGCCTCTGAATCACCCTGTCCTACATCAACGCTTCCTCTGCCTGTCAGTTTGAAAATGTTCAGTTTGAAGGGCTTCATTGACAGGGAATACATTTGTTGACTTCGAACACACAGCAGTTCAACATTTTATGTTTCTTGTTCTTCAAATTAACAGAGTAAGAGGTAATTTTTTTTTTCATCTAGGCATTCTGCTTAAGAAAATGTCTTGTTAACGTTATTTATGATTGCCAAGAATGCCATGATTGCCTCCTTGTTCACTTCACTCAAAGCCTTATGTACATTTCCTGCAACATTGATATTTGGGTGGAGGTATGTGTATACAAATACACCTCTGGCACACCCTCATATCGCCACCTTTCCCCGCTCCATCCTCCAGGGACAGAGAGAGACATAAGAATGGATCACAGCAACACAGGAGGGAGTAATACGATGTATTCGTGGGGGTTTGTTATTATGGCAGCTAAATAGTGAGGTGACGTGGTGCTGGTAGTCTGACTGAAGATAACAGAGATTCAGGAAGAGGCTATAGTACAAGGCTTTGTTGACGAAAGGACAAGAGGATGGCTTTAACGGGCACGCAAACACACGCACGGACACACGCACACACTACCTTGCAAATATGCAGACACTTGCACATCTGAACATACCTGAAAAACACACAACATAACACACAAACACACGATTTTTCCTGTCCTCTATTCACTGAAACACAGCCAGGAAAGCAGCTTGAGAAAGAGGGAGACAGACAGACAAGAGAGAGAAAGAAGGACTTAAGGACAAAAAGGAAGAGAGAGCAATTCAAAAGAGAGAGGCATGAGGAGGGGTAGCTGAAGAGGGAAGTGGGTGTATGAAAGACAAATCTCCCTAAGAAGAGCATTTGAGAGTACAGAGCTATCACTGAATAAAATCCTTGGAAGCAGAGGCGCGACGCATGCACAACCTGCTGTAAAATTTGGCCCGCCTGTTTCTCCACCTCTGTCCTCCATCATCCCCTGTCCATCAACCCTCTAACCAGGGGTGAATTTTACGGTCTCTGGAAACAAACATTAATGTACTTTACAAGCGGCTGTACACTCTCTAAGGGAGAGAAAATGAAAGACGGGGAGTAAGAGAGAATAAGCGTCAGAGAGAGAGCAGGATGGGAAAATATGTTCCTCTTCAATGTGTATGTTTCCCCCACTTCATCTCAGCTGTCCTGGAGCTTTTATCAGTGTGCTGGCTTTGCTCAGTCTGCCTACGAACAGCTTAAATCAGCTCTAATTCATTCGGCTCACATGCATACACCCCCCCCCCCCCCCCACACACACACACACACACACACACACACACACGCACGCGCGCGCGCACGAGTCATTACCACTTTACACTACTCAATACCTAAAAAACGCACCCGACAGTTGTAGCTGCGCTTTATTGTTTAAGTAAACAAAAATATCAACAATCAGAGTGATCCCATCTCTTATCGTACTCTGAAAACAGACTTCAGGCAGGGAAAATTTGATTAAACAAGTAGAGAGAACGATGATGGGACAATGGATTGGGAGTAAAAGCAGCCAGCATCTCTGTAACCTAGTTACTGTAACCTAGTTACTGTATTTGGCTGGCGGGCCTCACCTAGCTATGCCTCCTACACCAACAGAAACACCCCCATCTTGGTTTCTCCCTCCCCCTCTTCAATCATCTTGTCTCCCTCCCTCTCTCCCTCTCTCCCTCTCTCCCTCTCTCCCTAACCCCAGATGGTCAAGTACTGTGACCAATTAAAGACAACCCAAGGGAGAGCGTCAGTTATCACCATCTGACCACCACTACTCTGCGTGTGTGTGTGTGTGTGTTTGAGATCCCTGCATGAGAGCTTTGTCTCGTAGCCATTCCCAGGTGGTGGTGTTGTTTCTTTTGGAGGGTGTTCAGCTGCCCCGTGTTTACTGGGTGGAGAACCGTAAGAAGGAAAATAAATGTCAGGAGCAAAGCTAAGCAGGATCACAGCCGAGTGGTAAAACAGGGACAGTTTCTCCCTTAATTAGATCAACCCCTAGCTAGACACACACAACCATACCAGTTAACACAAAAACACACACAATAACACAACATCCCCTTGTTCTTCTATGTAATTATCATCCATTAAACATTTCCTCTGGTAACTGCAGTATATACAATAATACATTTTAAAACTACATTGATCAAAAAAGGAACACACAATCATCACAGTGCAACACCAAGCCAATTAAAGTTCAGGGACATTAATCTGCACAGTTAGGAAGCTTAGGCGATTGTGAATCAATGTCACCTGTTTTGGTTTAAATCATTAACAACATGTGCACTGGAGAGGCAACAGCAAGACAACCCCCAAAAAGGGAATGGTTTTACAGGTGATGGCCACAGACAATTGCTCTCTCTTTATCCTTAGTGACTCATTCTTCTTCAGTTTTGTGTTTTGCTAGTGTCCTTGTCACTACTGGTATCATGAGGCAGGACCTGCAGCCCATTCAGGTTGCACAGGTAGTCCAGCTCCTCTAGGATGGCACATCCATGCGTGTCGACTCAAGAGCATGGAGGAGATACCGGTATCTGCTCCTTTGTGCAAGGAGGTACAAGAGGCTCACTGCCAGAGCCCTACAAAATGACCTCCAACTGGCTACTGGTGTGCATGTTTCTGACCAAACTGTCAGAAACAGACTCCATGAGGGTGTCATGAGGGCCCGACGTCTGCTAGAGGGACCTGTGCTCACAGCCCAGCACTGTGCAGCTTGACTGGCATTTGCCAGAGAACACCAGAATTGGCAGGTCCACTATTGGCACCCTGTTCTCTTCACAGATGAGAGCAGGTTCACACTGAGCACATATGACAGACATGAAAGAGTGTGGAGTCGCCATGGTGAACACTCTTCTGCCTGCAACATCATCCAGCATGACCGGTTTGGTGGTGGGTCAGTGATGGTCTGGGTACCTCCTGGTGCAGGACAATGCCCGGCCTCATGTGACCAGTGTGTGTATGCAGTTCCTGGATGATGAAAGCATTGATGCCATTGACTGGCCCTCACGTTCCCCAGTAATGAATCCAGGTGAGAACCTCTGGGACGTTATGTATCGGTGCATCCCATGTCTAGTGCATGGAGTGCGTACAGGCACGTGGGGGCCATATACACATTATGTCACATTATGAGTTGCCCTGGTGAAATTCATCCTGTGATTTCAATTGTTTACTTGGATTTTCAGTGTGTGTTTGAATCCAGCCCTCAATCGGTTGGTGATTTTGGTTTCCATTGACTGTTGTTACATCATTTTGTTCCCGAGGAATTATACAATGTACAGTAAAGATTGAGAACCAATGTGTGATTTGCCTGTTCCCTTAATTATTTTGAGCAATGTATAAGGTTAAAGTTTCAATTCATATTAAATATTTGTGCATATTTCTGTGTAAATGTTTTATATAAAGCCCCTCTTTTAGGGCACCACAGGTATTGGAATATATTTTTATAGTGTCTAAATTAAGCTCTTATGTTTAATATTTGGTGGCATATGTTTTCCATGTAATAGCTCTCTGAAGTGGGTGACCCCTTGACCCAACCAGATGCCAGGTTTCTTCTCTGGTGATGCTCTGCCAGGCCTGTATTGCAGACATATTTAGTGGATGTCTTTTTGCCGTTTTTGCCTTAAATGCTAATTAAATGCAAAATCAAATGGAATAATATCTGGCCAGTCATGAACTTAACATTGTACATCCACTGTAGAGGTCTTTCATTGGCTTAACAAACTGTTTGCAATTGGTGAGGTCAAAAGAGTTTTATTCTTTAGTATTAATACTATTGCAAACTTTTCCTTATTAATACTATTCCAAACCTCAGTTCTGTTTAGTCTACATTTGCTGTTATATTTCTAGTCATTCAGCGTCATACTGTCTTACTCTATGTTTATGGACACCTCTGTAGTCGATGTGTTAACAGACTCTAAAGGTGAACACAAAGTCTAACGTCAAGACAAGGAATGACCGTTCACAAATATCTTCACACATTATGTGTTGTAATATACCTGACTACAAGAAACCCGCTAAACTGTCCCAGAATTTTTTTGCCCTACTGTGTCTACAACTTGTTGTCAGTTCTAAACAGTGAATATGTTATGTACAAAAATATCCCCAAATACAATCTGAATTTTTTTTGTATCCACATTGTTGGAGTACAGAGCCATTTAAGGGAAAGAATAATCTATTATGGCAGTTATTCCAAAGGACGCTGTATGAAATGAGATCCTAGAGGCAGGGCGGGGTATCTGGTTGGGGGCTAGTGTGGGCCAGGGAGGGTGAAGGGTCGACATGGGAGATAAGGGACATTTAGGGAGGGGGAGAGGGCTGATGGTTCTGTGTGTGTGTGTGTGTGTGTGTGTGTGTGTGTGTGTGTGTGTGTGTGTGTGTGTGTGTGTGTGTGTGT
>JACXGM010032543.1:0-12594 GCA_016801145.1 Umbra pygmaea | reverse complement strand
GCTCGAAAATGCGTCGTAGATTGACAGGTACAGCGTTGGAGATGCTGGGCTGTGGTAGTATAACGAGCAGAAGGGGAAATAGGCTTTTACTGGCCCCCATCTCGAAAACAATCACACACATTTCGACAGACAGCGAAAGATTTCGTTCTACATCTTCAATACAGGGACACACAGAACTGGCCCGAGAAAGGTCAAAAACCGTAACTTCGTTTTACAACCAGTCCGCAATCGATGCTTCAGCAGAAAAGGTAAGAACATCCTGTTCCAACCCTTAATCAGCAGCAGGACTGGTCGACTTAACATTAGCCAGCTGTAGCCAACGTTAGCTAGCTACTGTAGCATAATGAATGTGGTCTGAGTTGGTACCTATCTGGTACTGTACTAGCTATGCAGCTAGCCTGCCATAAGAATGTTTTTAGATACCCATCTGTGCACCAACTGCCATTCTTGCCTGCTTGGTGGCTTACCGTAGCTATTTAGCTAAACCTTTAATGTATGAGATTGAAATATTGATTTGTTAATATATTTACTTAAATTTTGCCATTACATTTTTAAGATTCACTCGGGACACGAGTAGGTCAAAACATGCGGGTCAATCCAAGGTTAATAAAACGGACCTGGTACAGTACTTTACTATTAGACACAAATTACAGTCTGGTCGGTGAGAGCCGACTGGACTATCCACCGTTTAGCGATGTGAAAACGAGGGTTGTTGTGAGGCAAGTTCATTTGGAGACGGTGGTGTTGGTGAATGAAAGATGATTTGTGGTCCACCAGCCACTTATTAACCATCATTGCTAGTACAGAAGGGACTTCTGTATATGCAGTAAGATTTATGGCACATATCATCTTAGGACATTAATGCAACACTGAGAAAAATATTACTATTTCTTTAATGCCTTTTCTAGTACACATCACATTAATGTATCTAATCAGTGAGGCGACATGCGCATTGGTATTGCTATGCTTTTCTAGAAAGATGTCTTATGGCTGTTGTCAATATTTGCCAATGTGAACACTTCATTCACTTTTTTCACAATATCACTTAACACTATCTGAGAATGCGTTTTGCATATTTGAACATGTTGCACAAGGACTTGATATTGATTGTTATAAGTCAGATTGAGGCTTGCTGAACACAACACTTTATACAATGTTCAATTGTATGCAGTTGCACCATTAAAACTTTGAATGTTGTTTGTATGTCAATTTGTCTAGCCAGGCCTCCATTAATAACGAGTGAAATTTCAATGTGACCTCTCATAAGTAAGGGATTACAATCAATCAATTCTCATTCACTCAATGCCTGCATTGTAGTATCAAGGACAAATACTTATGTAACTCTTAGGCCAGACATTAGTTGGCACCAGCTGACCAGTGTCAACATTCCTTAACAGTGGTTCCACTTCATTATTAAACCAGTCTTCTTAAAAGGTTATGAACAAATATTGTTGGCAAAACACATTGTTTTTCATTTATTGAATCACAGGTGGGAATTTACTTGAGTACAAGATTACTTGAGTACTTTTTTGAGTTCCCAAGTTTTGAGAAGTCCCTACTTAGGACCAAAATGATCAGGTAAAGGGAGTTCACATCTTGCTGGTGACCATGATTGATATTTTCTTTCTAGTTCTTTTATAGGTTACTGTTAAGATATCAAATGCCTTTACCTGATCATTTTGGTCTTAAGTAGGGACTTCCCAAAATTTGTGAACTCATAAAAAGTACTCAAGTATGTAACTCTGGGTTACTTCTGGATTACATTCTTGTGTCCATAGTCTGTATTTTAATTTAGTCATCCACATGTGTACACTCCCCCTACTTACTTTTTTGTTTTCCCCATTGCCTTTCCAGGCTTCTGTCCGACTGACACCTGCCACCCTGCTGTATGCTGGGAGGTCTCCAGATGGACAACACATCCTGGTAACTGACACAGCATCTCTTTAATATTTGGACCATATCTTAATTGTATTTTAAGTTCTCACTTAAAGTAACCATTAGACAAGGGTTGCTTACAAATGAACAAAATTGTAACCCCCGCAATTGTTTTTCTGGATAAATTTTCTTCTTAAATGGCTGAAGCCCTTTCTTGGTTTTGTTCCTATTTAGTTATTTGCATTCACCTGGGGTCCCTGAGTTATGCATAGGAAAAGTATGATTTATCCAACAGTTTCACGAACACCGCAAATAAATCTCCATTGATAAATACCACTTGTTTGCACACTTTAGTTATTTGCATTTCAACACGCCCCTAATTAACCATGTATGGTCAAAATTCTCCCAAAATATTTAAGCTTGTGGGAAACATAAAACACTCTACATGAAATACAAATATGCAATCATACAAATTTAAGAAAATTATTTTTCTGATATTGACACAGGTATACGAGCCATAGTTTAACATGTATAAGTAAGGTAAAGTAAGACTTTGCTATTCAGGACAAGTGCCTTTAGCACTGTGAAATATTGTTCTTCATATTAGTATATTTACCAATCACTAATAGGCATCCAATCGTCACTCCCTAATGAAGCATTCGTACTGTTAAGTCCCACATTGTGTTTTTACAGAATTAATTCATTCCACCTACCGCATTCATAATAGGCAGCATATTTTGTGCATATTACATATACTTTGAGTGTATTAACATACTATTCGTGAGATGGTGCTTTTATGTCAATCTGGGTATCATCAATTTCTACAATTAGTTTTTTTAGGAATCCATACATGTAAAAAACTCCTTAAGTGCCACCTTTAGAGCAAAATGAGCAAACAGGGTATTAATTTAACACACGCCGCGTGCCAATTGTGGGTAGATTTTCAGTTTGGTGAGAATCTTAGGCCTTCTGCCACACAGTTAGGTGAATTAAAATATCTGGCATGATTGCTCGGAGGAAATGACTCATGTTTGTAAGCAGTGAGGTAGAGTAGTCAGACTATTTATTTTGTGGGAACTTTTAACCTAACACGTTCGTTTCTCAATTAAAGTAGTTCATTATTTTAAAATAAATTTGTTATTTACGGTATTATAATCTGTAAGTCCCAACGCTGATTTAAAATAAGAGGTCTTGCGCTTGAACAGGAATGCATAGGCTATGCAGACTGGGGGTTAGCAAAATGGAAGCTTACATTCTAACAGCTGGATATATTTGCATTATTTCAAACCTATTGAAAAGCAGGGGGCAAACATTGGTTTCCTGCGAGCTCTGCAAAGGCCTGTTCAGTGGTAAAAAAAAAGGAAAGTTTGTCTTGGATCGTCTCACTCCGAAACGTGTGTGTCTACAAACACGTGTTGGAAATGTGCATTAACCCTTGATGTGGTTGTTTTCACCACTTAAATGTTTTTGTTTTTTTACATGAGTAAGATGTGCTAGGAAACCTCTCTGAACAGGTTTAGCAAATTTGTGCCAATAGATGTGCACTCCTATACAGTACACACATGTATATACCGTACAGTACACCCCTCACATTTTTGTAAATATTTGATTATTACTTTTCATGTGAGAACACTGAAGAAATGACACTGCTACAATGTGAAGTAGTGAGTGTACACAGCTTGTATAACAAGGTACATTTGCTGTCCCTTTAAAATAACTCAACACACAGCCATTAAGGTCTAAACCGCTGGCAACAAAAGTGAGTACACCCCGAGTGAAAATGTCCAATTTGGGCCCAATTAGCAATTTTCCCTCTGTCATGTGACTCAATAGTGTTACAAGGTCTCAGGTGTGAATAGGGAGCAGGTTTGAAACAAAACCCACAGATGAAAAGGAGGACAAATCACATCATATTAAAAAGCATTTGATAAGAAATGGAGTTTCAAGCGACTGGCTACAGTATGATGCTGTGGTGATGATGAGTTCTTTGTGTTTCAGCTCTATAAGTAAATAGGATTTGATTAACTATTGATCAATATATGAAAATTGTTTCGAATTTTGCTCTGTCTTTAAGTGTATATTCAACATAATACCATATCTCAATGAAATGTACTGAAGTTATTATATATTTGACACATTAAAAAATATTTAATAATAATAATAATAATAATAATAATAATAATAATAATAATAATAATAATAATAATAATATTATTATTTATTGAATTCATTTTTGCCAGTAAAAAATTTGTTTGGCTGGTGGATTTCTTTCATCTACCGTCCCCTTGGCAGGTGAGCAAAAATGTAATTTCGGTATACAATATTACACATGTATTACCGTACTTGAGGTTTCCTTGTTCTGGATTCAAGATTTTACTGAAAAGTGCCCAGAGCAGTAATGTAAGGATGTATTTATTAACTTTATTGTATATTGATTATTCATAATTCAGTTTTGAAATGAGAAGAAAATATTAAATGAAAGCCAACTATACATGACCAATGGAGCTGCTGCAATGAGTAAAAGATCGGAAAGATTTCTAAAGGAACCAATCCAGTAATATTTTCTGGTTGCATTCTCTTTCAGGATTTTAATATGGTTGACATGGTTACAAATTATTAGAAAATCCAAAATACCTGAGTAGTGCAACTATGGAGGTATATCTACAGGAAAACAATTACTTATATCAAAACTAATTTCACCCTTTGTCAATTTCATTACAAAAATATTGTTCCGAAGACTTGTGCACAGAACAAATATGACATTTGTACAAGAGGGTTCAGATGACAGTGGCAACCTAGGAAATATTGAATAATCCTACCCTGCATTCTAATGCTCATTTATGGTTTAAGGTACATAAGTAATAACTACAAATGTCTTTTTGATATATGAAGTACAACCGGAAGATACGGTGTATATATGAATATGTGGCAAGAGTACAGAATGTCACTTATTTTTTACGCTTTCAATACAGATTATTTACTGCCTAAAAATAACAGCACTTTGTCTGGATTGGAAATGTTTTGAGTACTAGTGAAAGGCCCAGTCATTGGGAGTACTTGCGCTGTGTTGTCAAATGTCTGACCTTTGTGCCTTTTTGTCTTTCTGTCTGCAGAGCAGTGCCAAGTACCTGCACAAGGAGTTGCCTGTACGTATTGCTCACCGTATCAAGGGTTTCCGTAGCCTGCCCTTCATCATAGGATGTAACCCCACCATCCTGCAAGTTGTGAGTCCACAAAGCGTTTTTATTTAAAATAAATTCTGTCATTTCCTTCTCTTGGTGCTGATTTTACCCGTAGTTTCATTGAGTACAGTAACCGTTTGCAACAAACACTGCTTGTGCATCCTAATTCGCATTCCAATGGTTGAGCCTGAATGGAAGAAAAGGGCATGTGGTTTGGCAATTGCCAGAAACTGGCTTCAGTTTATTACTGCTCCAATGAAAATAGTCTGAACTAAATTGAGAGCACATTATACAACGTCTGTGACATTGTTTTTGTTTGTTTTTTAGCTGCCATGTGCTGTGTTTTACAGGTTTTTCTAATCCTCAGTGTTCTTGCCCTGTCCTATTTATTTAATCTGAGCATCTTGACACTGATCTTTCACCTATATGTGTCACAGGACAAGGCTCTCTGTTGATGGAATAGCTGTGCCTGAAATTAGTGCCTGTTCAATATTTTCCCCACAATAGTTTGCAATATTCATTAGCGATTCCCAAAAATCACTACATAATTTTGTTTTCCAATTTAATTAGTCAGGACTTGAGAGTGTGCAATTTAGACAACTTTTTTGAAATTGATTTTTTGTATTATTATTATTATTATTATTATTATTATTATTAACATTAACATGTATGACAAAGAATAGAAATACAATAAAATGATGTACATAGGTGTTGAATACAGATGGCTACTCCTGTCAGTATTTTATCTACACTCTCTGTTCCTGTAACAGTCCTGTTTGATTGTGAGAAATAGACTTTAGTCACTTGGTGGGACCTTGAGTCATGGTAACCAGAGTGACTTACAGGAACATGTTAGATGACTCAGCTAAACACCCTGTCTGGTTCTGGAATGTTGGCTCATGATGTGTTGTGACCACTTAATAGACTATATGAAGGGGACGGGAGGATCCATCTTACCTAACAAAGTTCTCATAGGGAATTCTAACACCCAAATTGTTTTTCCTTTACAGCACGAGCTCTATATTCGAGCCTACCACATGTTGAGTGATTTTCCAGCGGTGAGTAATCACAAACTGCCACAATGAGGGAAGGGTTGGACAAGTTCACATGCTTCATTAACAGGGCTTCCAGATTTAACTGGCCAGGTTTCTGTTGTGCTGTAAGGAGCTGACATATCTCAGGCTCTAGTCTTTTTTTTTCGTATTTTTTTGGGTTTGCGTTGGTGGCGGATAGTGAGGTGTGTGTCAGATCAAGCACCAGAGGCCTATACTACAAAGCAAGTTCCACATCACCAGGATTTATTTTCGTTAGCTGGCTTCACTAAGCGGTGTCCGGCATAAATGGTTCATCCAACCACATGTCGCCCAAGCCGCCAATTCTTTTCAAACTGTTCACCCAACATGGAACGCTTTAGTCGGATCGTGCACGGGATGATTATGTTCACTGACTATACTTCCGTGATTGAATTTACAGGCGCCTGATCTGAACACAAGGAGTCGCTGGAGAGCGACTTGGCAGAATGGATAATCTGATTTATCTAACCCAAATCCAGCGCTATGCCAATTTTTGCGCTCCCTCGTGCAGGATGCCCGGGGAAAGTCAGAACATGGTCAGGCTCGAACCATGACAATTTTTGCTATATTCTTTCAGTTGCAACCCAAGCAGTGTTAAGGGGTCTTGGGAGAAAATTAAATGTACTCTGTATGTGTCAATTAATTGATGTTAAAATACTGTGTCTTTGTATGTGCGTTTGTGCGCTCGTGCGTTTGCGTGCGTTCAAATGTAGCTACTGTCTCTACAGTGTAAGGGGAATACATTTCTAATGCTTAGGTTCTCTAATCACAAAACATAAATGAAACTACCTGTTGCAAACAAACGCAATGTTATGCATACAGTATGTGGAAATGTAAGTACACAACTTTGATGATTTAATACCTGTACTGATTAGTGCAGTTTATTTGAGTGATTTTACAAATACTACTAAATAATGTACTATACGCTTAAATGGAAAGTCAATGATACATCATACAGTCTATATTTTGTTATGTACCTTATTTTACTTATGCATATTTATATTATAGGCGTGTGCTGTTTTGGGTGGATTACCTTTTCAATATAATCATGACAAACATATTCACCTTGAATAACACATAGAAAGTTTTAAACCAATGTTTGCCATGCTTTTGTTATAGTATTAAAATGTTTTTGGCAGTTTATTGTATTCCGTACAACTGTTTACCATGTTAAATTAAGAAAATAATCAGAAAATTGCAATATTGAATCTTAATACATATCGTATCGGCACAAAAATATAGTGATAAAATCGTATGGTGAGGTCCCTTGTAATTCCCAGCCCTAGTAACAGGTGAACCACTGTCGTAACACTGAACCCAGGGTTCAACCTGAAGCTCACTCACCCCAAATCCTGCTTTGTAGTTTAGGCCTAAGGAGACAGAGGCTCGTTATAGTAATGTAAAGGTGTGTTTGTCAGATCAAGGACCAGGAGACGGAGGCTCGTTATAGTAATGTAAAGGTGTGTTTGTCAGATCAAGGACCAGGAGACGGAGGCTCGTTATAGTAATGTAAAGGTGTGTTTGTCAGATCAAGGACCAGGAGACGGAGGCTCGTTATAGTAAACTGGTGCAGCAGCTCCTGGATGACCACAAAGATGTGGTGACTCTGCTGGCAGAAGGCTTCAGGGAGTGTCGGAGGCACATCCAGGTAACCGCCTTTGACATTATAATACCAGCTGACTCAACTCCTTGACTTTCCAACCTGAACAGCTGTTTTATGCTCTTGCTGCTGCTATTCATTGTAGTCCATATTGAAATGAAGGGCCTATGGACCAATCAGTCTCCACAATTAGAAGGCTGTCACTTTGTTCACACATGCAGTTAGTAGTGACTTGTCATTTTTTACCAATATTATTTTCTAATTAGATTTGCATGCAGTCTGAATCACAAAAAACCTGATGAAACTAAATTGCAATATATTTGTGCAATTCGGTCTTATTATGGGGGGGGGGCAATTTACAAGCCTCTAACAATGGGGTGGAGGGGACATATTTCCCCTCATCCTATCTATAAAAAACCAACACTATTACAATGTTAACTAAGACCTCACTGTCTGAACGCAGACTATTCCTATTTGGTCACTTGTAAATTGCTGTTTGAACAGTCAATATTCCAATTTACATGAACCAAAAAAATATTAATTTTAGCAAAAATCTACATTGTGAAGAAAGCACATGTTGTAACGTAGCTGTGGGATTTAATCAATAGTGTGTTTCTGACTAGGATTATTGTCTGTATTCGTATGATAGGATGAGGCCCTGGTCCGTAACTTCCTGGACACCACCCTCACCTCCCGTCTGGGTATTCGAATGTTGGCCACGCACCACCTTGCCCTGCATGAAGAAAATGTAGGTCTCTCGCACACCTTCTAGTAATCACAATCAGAACTGTTAACAATTCTTCAAGATCTAAGGGGGTTAAAGTCTGCCTGCCACTATGTTGATATTTTGGCCTCTGAAAGGGTCATCATTTGTTTTTACAGTGAAGTGTTTATATTTGGAATCAGAAGATTATTTGCTACAAGATGTATAAATAAAATCCAACATTCTGAAACATTGGTTTTTATGCGTAATGTCATAGAGCAAAAAAATTTACGTTTATCAATTTTTGTGTTTGTGAAATGCATGTAAATCTGAAAAAATTCCCCTATAAAATCCATATTGGCATGCGCCCAGGGCTTGAGAGCCAGTGCCAAAGTTTGAGGAGACATACAAATAAGTAAATACAACACTGTATGTACATATTTTCACTATCTGTGTTTTAAAAAACCCAGCCATAACCCCCCTCCCAAAAATCCTGTTTTAGCGCAGGGTGATATCCTAGATCCTTGCTAAAATGTTTTATCATTTTCACTTCCTTTCTGAAATGTTTTTAGGTAACCAAAATAAAGTCTCCAAAAACTAATCAAATTAGAGTTGCGATATCTGGTGATGAACCCAAATGGACAAACCAACCCTCCTTATTTTGCAGCTGAACCCCCTTTTCCCAACAATATCAAGTAGGGATGAGCTGAATATTGGTATCCATACTCAGAATGGGCTACCCGGAAGCGGTTAATATCAGCCTGACATTGAATTGGTTTAAACAGAAATTGCTGTATATTTGATGATAAACATTGGTCTGTAGCTGAAGTCGGAGGCTGTTCTGTAACTAGTTTGTTCCGAATGTAACCATTTTTGAGCAAAACCGTATCTATTTCAGGCTTGAAGGGAATACCTCCAGGTAGCTCCGCCCACTTCCAGGAAGGCAATGTCCATTCCAGATACAAATTTTCAGCTCATCCCTAGTATCAAGTATTAGTGTCTAGATTCCAAACATGTCCAAACAACACGCTCTCAAGCATCTTAAGAGAAGGAACATGAAGTATTTTTACATTTTGTGAAGGGTAGTATCATTACGTAAAAGGCATCGTGTTTTTAGTTTACATTATATTTGTCTTCCAACCACCACATTGATCCAACTTTTTTTGCTAAAGCTTTCAACATGGCCGTGTGTCCTGCAGTGTTCTTATCAAGTAATACTGCTTGTCTTGTTTCAAACAAACATTTTGTATAGGATTGAGAAACCTTACTTCATCTTATTTCTTGGTTCTTTTCAAATGTTAATGTTACTCCTCCACATTGATGTTGTTGAGGACCTGCACTCTCAAAGAAAACTTGTTGGTTAATGGATGAAGCCATTATCAGTGCAGCTTATCCGTTTGCTGGCCTCATGATTTCTTTACCAGAGCCCAGGGCATCGTTATTGAACCAGAGATGTGCTCTGTGTAGACATGTAACATTTTCTGGCAGCAGTGATGAAAGTGACTGGTGTGAGGGCCTAGAGAGCGTCTTGTCAGTAGGTTCTATATATATATAGAGAGAGCTATATATAGAGAGATAGAGAGATCTATATATAGAGAGAGAGAGAGATCTATATATAGAGAGAGAGAGAGATCTATATATAGAGAGAGAGAGTTATAGAGATATCTATATATAGCATGGTGAAGTCAGGATGATGAAGCATGTTTGCCTGTCTGGATCAGTGTTCTGTTTTTATAAAAATGTTTTTGTTTCTCAAGAGTCCCGTTTGCTTTTTCCTATTGATAGATTAGGTTATTTTAGCAGCACATTTGATCTGGAGTCCTATAGGAAGATTTATGTTTTCTGACCAACAACTGTGGATTCTCTGCGTGCAGGAAAGTGTTTTATATCACAGGCAGCATTGCAAAGGAATATAAATACTTTAAATTGAAGCTAGGCTATAAAACATTGTAATGGATTATGGAATTTAGGTAACATATAAAGTTCTGTTTTCAGCTGCCTATGTGGAGAATGCAGACTGTTGATTACACAACCCAGGCTACTGGAATATAACACTTTGTGAATCAATTAAGTATTGAATCAAAATGCATTATCGGAATGTATGAGTGATTTGTATATTTGTTTACCTAATATTGTTGTACCTGTTAGGACTGACTCAATCTAGTCGATAAGGCAACAGTTTAGTCTGTAGTCTGTTTCACAGAGAATGTTGTTGTATTCACATTATAGTGGCTGAATTGGGAAAGTACAGTAACTGCACTGAGACATAATAACCCTGTTCAGATTGTCAGATTGAACTAATCAATGTAGTACTGAAATTCCACTGCTAAGTTTTTAGTTTGTTACTTTTTGTAAAACATTTCTGTTTTAACACCTAATACATGCCACAATATTTACAGAATCAGCATTTACTTTTACGATTCGTTTGATCTTCAAAAAAATCTGTTTAGAATACTTTTCTGTGATTACTAATAAAATAATCCAAGCATTGGCTTATTTATCTCAAATACAAACTAGAATTCGATGCTTCATCAGCCATGGAAGCAAACAATACAACGTGAAAAGAAAATGCATTGTGATGAGAGAAAATTGCTGATTCACAACAGATTATTATTCAGTTATGTTTGCACATGATGTTGAACATGTGCCGGTATCTTAAACAGTGTACGATTGGCAGCCTCCCATTTTTGGTCCGTGGGAGCTACTCTGGTGAAATGAAAGCTCATCAGAATCCAATCATAAACACAGACACAATGAACACACCCACCCTTGTTTTAATGACAGCTGAATCATCCAATTGAGTGCCTAGCATTCTGTGTTGAGTGACACGGTTCCTTTAACTTTCTCCTATAGTGACATTATACGATTGTATTACTGTGGGCTCCAAAATTAGTGGCACCCCTGACTGGCAATGCACAAACAATACTTTAAAAACGTAAACAATTTAATTATAGAGACACTCAAAATGTGAGAAACACTGTACTTTATTAATGTTGCAATGGAACTAACCAAAATCATACAATTATGTAACACAAAATAAATTCCACCAAAATCAAGTTGTCTGGGTCTTTGGGTCTGGCAACCCTTCCAGAGAGGCCGGGGTTGAGGTGGTGGTGTGAGATGGTCCTTTTTTCAACCTTGTGACCCAAAGACGCCACCAAGACCTAAAATTCTTTCACATTGATTTTTGGGGATTTTGTTTGCTTCCCTCACCATCCTCCTCTCCCTCCTGTGATTTTTATTTTTTTCTCCCCTCCCAATTCCCTCTAATCCTGCCTTGTTGGCAGCTCCGCTACTCCTTGGACAGATCTGTGGGGATGGCATACGGTGTGCACATGGTACATCCAACCACATGTTGCTCAACCGCCGATTCTTTTTCGCACTGCGAATCCAACACGAAGTCTTTAGTCCAGTTGTCCTCAAACCCTTCCATGGAGGGCCTAGTGTATCCTGATTTTTGGTCTTTCCCTTCAATTAGAGCATAATTAGGACCTACACTGCCAGGTGAGGGGAGATCCTAACCAATTAGTAAACTACTCCATCAGGCTTGTACAAGGTAAAAGCGAAAACCTGCATACACTAGGCCCTCCATGGAAGGGTTTGAGGACAACTGCTTTAGTCGAACCATGCACGGGATAGTTACTTTTGCCGACTATACTTCCGTGATTGAACACAGGTGCCCGATCTGGACACGAGTTGCTGGAGAGCGTCGTGGTAGGGCTAGATAGTTAGTCTGATTTATCCATCCAAGTCCCAGGCAGCACTATGCCAATTTGCGCTGCCTCGTGCAGGAGGCCCGGGCAAAGTCAGAAAATCATGATGTAGATGTGTTGTGCAATGCTGCAACTCAGTACACTACGACACATGGACTGCCCACCTGTGATGTTTAACTGTTCCTTATCTTTTGAATCATTTTATAATTGCCCTGACAGTACTCAGTGTTATATTCAATTGTTTGTGGATTTTCTTGTAGTCATTACCAGATTTATGAAGGTCTGATCATCTGTCTCTTGAACTCATTTGTTTTCTTCATGGTGTTTGATGACAAAGGGCTATTGCATGCGTGTTACCTCATTTTTATACCCTAGTGTAAAAGGAATTGATATAATTGCTCTATAGTTCTGTAAGACTTGGATGACATTAAATCAGTGGAATTTAATT
>JACXGM010032542.1:0-12594 GCA_016801145.1 Umbra pygmaea | reverse complement strand
GTGTGGTGTGTGTGTGTGTGTGTGTGTGTGTGTGTGTGTGTGTGTGTGTCACTGCGTCTCTGTGGTGTGTGTGTCAGGTGGCTCAGCGATTATGGAGTTAGACTTGTTTTGTTTTGGGTTAAGGAAAGCATTTTTGTAAATTATTTTTTATGTAAGCACAGGCATCTATGGAAACATGCACAAAGGGGGAGACAGAGAGGAAAGGCACAGACAGTGGCTGAGCTGGGGGACACGTGTGATCCAGAGTCAGGAGCTTACACCACTACACCAAGCACTGGAAAAGGCAGTCAGACTTAATCGAAAGGCTGCCGGTTCATTCCTGAGTGAGCCAAATGTGTTGCCATGTGGCAAGGCCCTTTACCCTAAGTGGTTCGAGGGGATGTCTCTGTCTCAAATGTAAATGTAAAAATCGAAGGTTGACTCACGGCAAACTCTGCCTGAAGGGTGTGTGTGTTGCGGACCACGTCTCGTAGGTGCTGGCGTGACAGGGCCCGGCCAGCTGTCTGCAGGTACTCCTGAACAACCCTCTCTCTGGGGTTCACCACGCCAGAGTTCAGGGGTTCCACCGTAGCCAAGGAGCTCATATCTAACACCAGGGAGACGTTGGAGCCCCGCCTTCAGGGACACGACAAAAAGGTGATTGTGGGTTAGGGTTATCAATGAGCTGCCTGACCTACTGCACTCTCGCTGGCTATGTATTTCAGTCGTGCGTTCTTTTAGTGACATCAAGATGGGGGGTGCTGAACGTGATCTATCTAACAACTGGATAACTTCTAACCAATCAGACTATTAAGGTCAATGACACATTTTGCAATTCAGAATCGAAGTTTGTTCTGGTTCTCGTCCAACCCATTGTTTGCATTAACCAATCATTTCAAAGTCAGTGATTTCTAGAACCAATCAGGCAGTTTGGTCATTTTTCTAAACGTGAAGTCTTCAGGGCATTACTGCAATCCAGAGTGCGAAGAAAAAAAAACAATTTTTTTACTTGTTTGATTCTTTTAATAATCTGTCAATATCCTGCTAAGCAACACCGGCAAAAGAGTAACTTTCTAAATAAGGGGCCAGTTTAGCCATGGGTTATTGGCCATATTGTTCTGCCGAATTTCCTAAGGAAGAAAATGTCTCTGCCTTTCGCACGCCAACAGAATCTCATCTTCCTATTGTTTACCCAGACGCAATCAGAGCACTGGAAATCTAATGTCCAGTCGGCAGAATGTTCCAGAACCACATCAAACGAATAATATGACATTCACACATCTGCTAATTACCAGTCACCTCAAGAGACACAGGACCTGACCTCTACTGACCCTTGCCTTGAAACACTAGCGATAACCCAGCATGCAATTGAAAAACAAATACACACAGAATCACGCACACACATCTTCTGCCATCCTGGTGGTTAACACGTACTGGCCTTAGTGATAGTAAATGCATTTTTATACATGAATGCAGAATATGTTACAAGAGGAATGACATAAAATAAAAACGTTCCCTCAACTCTGCCTAAAACATCTCTCTTTTGATCGGTCTTTCTTTAGATATCCGGCCCGTCAGACGGTTTAATTTTGAAAGCCATTTTGGAACAGTCCGGCACTGTCTACGTTATCAGTTTGTGACTGTGAACGGAGAGCACAAAGTAAAGGGCAACTTGGGTGTTTGGTATTTACTTTGTTAGTCCATGCTGAATGTCCGGCAGCAATCAACCCCATAGTGGCTCAGGAAGACGGCGGTTTCCTGTCAGTCACGCCTTTCCCTTTTGTTCAACTTATCATAGGCAAACCTGGTAATTCATTCTCAGCTTCTGTGGACACGGATTGAAATATTCTTATTTGTGGTCGCGGAATTACTCTGTAACATCAATGCAACATCATTCAGCATCGTGACAGTTTGCTGTCACTCAGCTTTATGACATTATTCATATTCAAAAAACAGTGCTGTTTAGAGTGAGGTACAGTCACCACATTTTAAAGCTGATGGTATTAACAAAGATAGTTTCTTGGTTGACTTTTATTAATATTGTACAGTACTGTGCAAAGATCTTAGTCCACCTTAGAAATTATTTAAATCCTTTAACTAAGTAGTAAATGTTTATTTGTTTGAAAAAACTAATTTACTTATGGGCAACTTTCATTTAGGGGAAAAACACTAATAAACATTAATAAAATGTTAGAATAAAAGTTGTATAATTTTAAGTATTCCCCTCTCTATACATATAGTGGCGCAAATTCTCTCTCCTGCGCTGTCAATCACAAACACTTGCAACGGGCAAACCATTCTCCTATCGATAGTGAAAACCCAACCCAGACTGTTCTTGGAAAGTCTGTGTCGGCGCAAAGCAGTACGCTGTGTTTTAGATGTGGTCAGTGGAAAATGGGCATAATGTGGAGCTCAGGGCTCTGAAGTGCTCTAATGCAGTGGTTCTCCAACCTCTCCTGCGGACCATCAGCCATTGCACAATTTTGGCCAATCCCTGAACTAACTCACCCGATTTAATTAGCTAGGCAATATTTGACTAGTTCACAAGTTGGTTCAAATACACTAGCTCTTGAATACATCAAATGGAAAAGCTGGGCAAAACAGCAGTCTCTAGATACTAAAATAAGTCAACTTTTTGCATATTTTTAAGTAGGTAGTTCCCGCAAGCCAAATCTTTGTCAAAGCTAGGCTATACAAAGATGTTGTTGGAACTACTTAAAAATTCTATGCAAAAAGTTGACTTACTTTAAGTAAGTAGAGACAACTGTTTTGGCCAGCTTTAGAGATGGCTGGTGTTTGTTTCAATCAGGAGGTTTGAGATCTAATGCTGAATAATTTGCAGGTGTTTGAGGTCATTATCGTGCTGAAAGATAAAAATGTTTAGCTAATCAGTCAAAAATTGAAATTTCTTGTAGGATTTCTCATGGTCAAAATGTACGGTATACTTTGGCAACGTATAAGTCATCTAGGCCAGTGGTTCCCAACCCTCTCCTCGGGGCACCTCAGAAAGGCCATATTTTATTTAAACTAAAAATGACACAACTGGTTCAATTAGTGAACTACACATTAAGCCTTTGACTAATTGAATCAGGTTTGCCATTTCAGGGTTAAAACAAAAACATGGCCTGTCTGAGGTGCCCCGAGGAGAGGGTTTGGAACCACTGATCTAGACCCCAAGCTGGCGCTTAACCAGATTTCCTTCTGCCCTAAAGGAAGTGACCCAGTATAGACGCTGACGATGCCCACTCATCATACTTTTATGGCATTCCTTCTGGCATTCTTAGAAGACATCAATTACCTTTTGGACAACACAAGAATGTGTGATAAGCTTTCATAGGGAATTTAAATGTATGATTATGTTTATTTATTCTAATGTTATACCATGTTTTAAAGATCAAAGAGCCAAGATAGATGTGCCTAGATTAAGTACTTTTAAACAAATGGCTTAAGATCTTTGCACTCAGGTTAGTATATTATGATCATTGTCATCTTGCAGACATTCTTGACTTTTCAAGACCGATTCAATTAGCTTTTTGTGATTAATAAAACTTTTTAATTTGTTTTATTAAATGTACTGTATATATTACAACATTCATAATGAATGTTTGCCCTTTTAATATTCGGACAGATATAGATTTTACACAAACTGGACTAAATTACTATGTTCCAAAAGCATTTTTCCAATATATTACAGTGGTGCTTGAAGGTTTGTGAACCCTTTAGAATGTAGATAAAGTGAACCCAATAAAACAAATTAGACAAAAATATTATACTTAATCATTTATTTATTGATGACAATGATCCATTATTACATATATGTGAGTGGCAAAAGTATGTGAACCTCCAGGATAAGCGGTTAGTTTGAAGGTTAAATTAGAGTCAGGTGTTCACAAACATTCACATGACAATCAGGTGTAAGTGGGCACCCTGTTTTATTTAAAGAACAGGGACCTGTTAAAGTCTGACGTTCACAACACATGTTTATGAAAGTGTACAATGGCATGAACAAAGGAGATTTCTGAGGAGCTCAGAAAAAATGTTGTTGATGCTCATCTGGCGGGAAAAGGTTATAAAACCATCTCTAAAGAGTTGGGACTCAACCAATCTGCAGTCAGAGAGATTGTGTACAAATGGAAGACATTGAAGATCGGACTCTAAGAGCAAGGTGTGTAAATAGTCTGTGAGGTCACAAAGAAACCCAGGGTAACCTCTAAACAACTTAAGGCATCTCTCACATTTGCTAATGTAAATGTTCACGAGTCCACCGTCTGAAAACACTGACCAACAATGGTGTGCATGGCAGGGTTACAAGGAGAAAGATACTCCTCATCAAAACAAACGTTGTTATTCATCTGCAGTTTGCGTAAGATCACGTCGACAAGCCAGAATGCCATTGGAAAATGGTTTTGTGGACGAATAAGACCAAAATATTACTTTTTGGTTTAAATGAGTTTGTTCTGTTTGGCAAAAGGAAAGCACTGCAATCTGTGAAACATAATGGTGGTAGTATCATGGTTTGGGACTGTTTTGCTGCATCTGGGGCAGGACGGCTTGCCATCATTAATTGAACAATGAATTCTGAATTATACCAGCAAATTCTAAAGGAAAATGTCAGGACATCTGTCCGTGAACTGAATCAAGACAACAATTCTAAGCAACAAGTTGTTCTACCAAAGACTGGTTAAAGAATAAAGTAAATGTTTTGGAATGGCCAGGTGAAGTCCTGAACCTAATCTGATTTAAATGTTGTGGAAGCACCTGAAGCAAGCAGTTCATGTGAGGAAACCCACCAACATCCCAGAGTTGAATCTGTTCTGTATGGAGGAATAGGCTAAAATTCCTCCTAAGCTGATGTGTAGGACTGATCAACAATTACTGGTCACGTTTAGTTGCAGTAATTGCTGCACAAGGGGGACACATACTGATACTGAAACCAGGATGAGATACTTTTGCCAGTCACAGTTAATTACTAAATGACAAAGTATAATATTTTTGTCTGATTTATTTAATTGGGTTCTCTTCATCCAATTTTGGGACTTTTGTGAAAATCTGAGAATGTTTTAGGTCATAAATTCAATTTGTATTTACGTAGAAATATAGAAAAACACCCCCATTCAGGAACACAACCTCATTATAGATCCTCCCCTCATCCTAGAACACTCCTCCTGTGGAGTAATATTGTCTACAATCTTTGCCTCCTCACTTTTTAAAACATGTTGATGGAGTTGGGAGGAGAGAGCAGGTGAAGAATTGAGATACAATTTGAAAAAGAGCCAAGAACTCCTCAGCTCCTCCCCCTTTTCCTTAAACTTCTCCTCCACCTTCCTGAGGTCAAACAGACATGGTCTCAGTCAACACGTAGGCTAACAAAAACACCTGCTAACTAACAATCAGAGGATGGAGGGTGGTGTACATTGGCTACTCCTTCCAGTATCTAACACTGTACCTAAGAGCACTGCCATGGTTCAGCACCTGTACACAAGTGGTAAAATAAACGCATTTATGTTCCTGACTGCCTTTATTTCAAACTGACCACAACACTGGTCTGTAGAAAATATATTTAGGACGTTGGGTGTTCGCATGTAGTCAACTACCGTTCTCTGGAAATTAACTGATCTTTTTTTCTGGCTTGACTTGAGAAGAGTGTCTCTCACCAAAAGAAAAACGCTTCTGAACTGCTCCCCTGCAGGATTTGGCTAAACAATAAAGCAAAGCATGTGTGGTCCCTAAAAGGTCACTCACCTCTCTTGTAGGCCAGCGGCAGGCTTCATTCTGAAGGGAGACGGGCTGGTTGACAGGCAGGGTTTGAGCTCGCAGGCCGGAGGAAGCTGTGGGGGGCTGCAGCTGGAGGGGTTGGTTTTAGGGGGGATGGGGATGGGGGCAGTGGGTGGCGGGCGACAGGTTCTGGGTGTTGGTATGGGTGTAAAGATGGGCGCGGGCTCTGCCTTCACCATGCTGCTGGGGGGGACCTGGGTGAAGAGGTCCGAAACCAAGACAACCAGGTCAGCTTCAGAAACCAAGACAACCAGGTCAGCTTCAGAAACCAAGACAACCAGGTCAGCTTCAGAAACCAAGACAACCAGGTCAGCTTCAGAAACCAAGACAACCAGGTCAGCTTCAGAAACCAAGACAACCAGGTCAGCTTCGGAAACCAGGACAACCATGTCAGCTTCAGAAACCAAGACAACCAGGTGAGCTTCAGAGCATTTTCTAGGTTGAGTGACTGACTGTTTTTTACTGTATTAAAGACACAGAGAAGTTTGCTTTTCCAGACACATACATACAAACATAAGAAGGACTCTGAATAAAACTGCACTTCAGGTAATCTGCTATGTGTTGCTTTGTGGGTAATGTAGTCTACGGGGTCTCACCTGGGGCTTGGCTCCAACAATGAGCACCGGGATGGCGGCAGGAACAGGCCTCAAGTGAATGTCCCGGCAAGGAAAAGCAGCCTGCTCTTTAATCTGCCTATCAGAACACTCAGCCTTCTCCTTCAGACGATAGAGGACCTGGGGGGGGACAGAGAGAGGACAGCATGAGGGATGGTTAGAGGATATGAGGCGATACAGGGTCTGATCTTATGAAGATGGTGGTTATACTCCTTTTTCTGATCCTGACACGGATAAGGTTAAAGTTAAAGCTGCACTATGTAACATTCCATTCATTTGTCCTGTTGGCCCGAATTTTCCATAGATTAAAAAAAAATGGACAATATAACAAATTTCCGAAAATTATTTTGTCCATAATATGATTTGTTTTTAGTTAGTAATTGTGAAATGTCGATTTTGCTATTCAACTATTGTCTGTATTTTGTATTATTAAGTTGACGTTTTCCATCCCTGGACCCAATATGCTAGTTCCTAAAGTTTAATAGTCTGAAAATTTTTAGTTTTTGTATTTTTTGTAGCTTTCGAAAAAGTTACATAGTGCAGGATTAAGATGGGGCATTCCAGCAAAGTCGGAGAAGATGTAGTCGGGCTGGAACCACAGACTACTGTGACGTAGTGTGTCCTGCAATGTAATTTCTTGCTTACATTGACTGTCTAATAATTTCCAGTTTTCAATTGGCTCATTTATACCTACTCTTCCCTCGTCTGGAAATGAGAATAAGTTTACACTCAACTAGTAGTAGAATAAGGCTAAATGAATGAACGGAGCCACAAGCTTGTCGTAAGTATGGATATTTAAGGATGTACCAAACCTGACAGACATCTGAATAACATTTCCTGAGTCTATTATTCCTTGGTCACCTCAGATGTCCTGTTACACTAAGCAACAAGTCAACACTAATCTGATTTACAGGTGATGAGTATTAAAGCGTACAGTAGGTTGGTTACATCACTCCAATCCTGAAACCTCGAACTTCAACAAATCTGATTAATTATGCCAATGGCCCTGCAGGGTAGTCAATGTCACTAATGGAAAAAAGGCCACATGTGTTTACATCATGGCCAATTTCTAAAAAGTTAACTATGTGATTTAACCTACTGGATAGGATTAAATGTATAGAAATAGAATCATTGACTTCAATGTGGACTGGAGTTCTATTCAATCTATTTCTATTCATTTAATCCTATCCGATAGACGCACCAGTTAAGCCAAGCTCAAACAGATCTGCGATCAGGCATTAAGCCCCAGAGGCAGTACGGCTTCTGGGATATTGTGATACGCATGCTCCCTACGGGATGACTGATATATTTCGGTTTGGGACTGGGCTGAAGACTGTACAAATATCATGTAGCAACTTGGATAAATGGCACCCTCTAGAGTAATCAACTGATATTGCAAGCCATATACATACAGTTGTAGCATATCCTGTAGATTGCAAAATGGGGGGCTGTGTTTGTCAACAGTAATTTAATTTAATTTTAATTTTTAATTTAACCTTTATTTAACCAGGTGAGTTGATTAAGAACAATTTCTTATTTACAGCAACGACCTGGGAGCAATTAGGGTAAAGTGTCTTGCCCAAGGACACAACGACATTTGGCTCAGTCGGGAATCAAACTGGCAACCTTCTGACTACAAGTCTGACTCCCTACCCACTGAGCCACCTGCGCCCCATGGTAATGCACTAATTAGGAATTAGGAATCCATTTTGGGCAGAACTAAGGTGACCTCTGACCTTTATTAAATTTTTACAGTTTTAACCGTTTAATCGCGCTCAGGCCCCTTGACCAATCACAGCAGCTCTCACAATGGCTATCGTAGTGGGGTGATGTCATGACCTCCTTAATTGATGATCTCATCTAGAAATTCAGAATGTGTGAGCCAATCAGAGGACTCAGGGATCATGTATCAAAGTCTGACAAAGGACCTGTTCAAGAATGTGTTTGTTGAAATGTGCTTTTAGTTCATTGTTACAGAAGGAACTGTAGTGAGCATTCAAGGACACCGTAAACTACTACTATTCTACAATACAGTTGTGCAAGGAATCGCCTTGGTTGCAGCTTTTACTGAAAATCATGACAGCTAGCATGATTTGCACGTTAGCTAAGCCAGCAACTTAGGTGATCATAGCTATTTCATTTAGAAATAAAGGGATGGTGCTAACCAACAATGTACAACATAAAGAATCCTCCGCCAAAGCTAGCTACTGTTGATGAGTAGCTGTTATGAGATTTCACAAAGCCATTATTGTGAAGCTTTCAGTAACAGTACGGTAGACCCCTTTGACAGAAATTAGCATCACTAAGATGTTAACGTACAGTATCTCACAAAAGTTAGTACAATTTGGACATTTTCACTTAGGGGTGTATCCCGTTTTGTAGCCAGCGGTTTAGACCTTAATGGCTGTGTAGAGATATTTTGAGGGGACAGCAAATTTACACTGTTATACAAGCTGTACACCACTACTTTACATTGTAGCAAAGTGTCATGTCTTCAGTGTTGTCACATGAAAAGTTATAATCATATATTTACAAAAATGTGAGGGGTTACTCATTTTTGTGAGATAATGTATATTCCTTATAAATGTATCATTTATAATAGATACTTATCTTAACAGCAATTCACATTTACATAGCAGTAATTATAGTTAAGTCTTACCTTTCAAAATATAAAACCATATTTGCAGAAAATGTTGACTGACTTAAAGTCATCTCTTGGCATGACAGGATGTTTGCCTTTGCTAATATTAGGATAAAGGTTATTGAACTTACAGGATGTTAGCTTTGTCCTAGTACAAGCCTAAATATTATTGGCATGCTACCATGTTAGACTTGTGCTAATACTAGCCGAAGGTTATCAACATGGCACTATATTCTCTTTGTGTTTATACTACATTAATGGTTATTGACATGACACAAGCCTTACACAAGCCTAAAGGCTATTGACATGCCAGGATGTCAGCTGTGTGCAAACACTAGCATAAAGGCTATTGAGTCAGTCAGTTTAGCGTCCATCATCATAAAAGCAACTCTGATATGTATCTTGCAGAGCCAAATAAACTCATCATTCATATGATATAACCCAATCAACCGTGCCTGTCTGTGTATCTGGTAGGAAGAGTGGTGCTAACGGGGGGTGTTCCCTGTCACACTCCACCGCATCACTTCCTGTGTTCTAGAAACAAAGTAGCCAGGCTTTCTAGTGACATAACCGCTCCGCCACCCATCAAGCTTAGCCCATCTGGTTAAATAACTGTGACTCAGTGGCGCGTGTTTGTGTGCGTTTGTGTGCATTAGATGGCGCAACTCACCATCAAACAGGTTATGACGATGATGAAGATGGTGAGGAAGATGACAACAGCATATAATCCCTCTTTAGTCCAGACATTGTCCCTCTCGTGCGGACCCTGAAGAACATTTTTCTGGAGGACACAAGTGAAATTGAGTGTCACAACTTTATATTTATGACGAAACCCATCACTCCCCACCGCACAGACACACTCTGAAGACCACCTGTGTTCAATCATACAGGGTTAGACCTGAGCACCAATCCAGCCACAGGAACCACTGGCTCGCGACAAAACACACAAGCACGTTGGCACACAGACCTTGACAGAACAGGCAGAAGGAAACAGCTCTCACACACTCTCTCTCATTTCTGTTTCCTTCCCCCTTTCTCTCCCTTTGGACTTCTTGGTCTCTACATCTTTCTGCATCTTCTGTCTTCTCTCTCTCCTCCTTCTCTCCTTCTCCCTCCCTTGCTCGCTCCCTCTCTCTCAATAACAGGTGTGTAGCCAGGAGCTGCTGCTGCTCGTCTCTCTCCGAAGGTAAATCCAATCTGACACACACCCCCTGGTCCCAGCCGAAGAGCTCCTCCTCTTTCCCCGCCCACACACCCTCTGGTCCAACCCGTACAGCTCCTCCTCTTTCCCCGCCCACACGTACCCACTCCAAGCCTCCCGCGGCTCAGGTAGTCGGGGGGGGGGTCTCATGGGTTTATAGGAGCTGGACGGGGGAGGTGGAGGATGGGAGAGGTGTGAGGAATGAATGAGAGAGAGGGAGGGAGGGGAGATAATTGTGAATGAGAGACAGAGTGAGAGAGAGGAGGGGTGGACGAGGACAGGGGAGGGGGGGTTATAAAGATGAGCTACGATCAGTGCTTCCTTTCTCTCCATATCTCCACGTCAACCTCCTACTCTCCCTCTCTCTCCCCCCCCTCACACTTTCTCCCTTCCTCTCTCTCTCTCTCTGGTCACTGAAATTAACATTTGAATTCCAGCCAGCCTAGAAAAAGATACCATGCTAGTTTAAAAAACTGAAGGGTCGTTGTAAGTCAGGTCAGGTGTCAAGAACATTTGAATTTTTACTGTAGTTTTTGAGGGGTTAAAGGACAAAGCTAATGAATATTGGACTTAGAGACACAACATAAACATTGCTATGGACTGAATAAATCACAGCCTAACATTAGTAACTCATTTAATCTGACACAAAAACTGTTATATTGTAAATAAACACCCAGTTTGAATCCTAAATGTAGACTTCATTGTGACATTTATCTAATTAATATACCTTTTTAATTAATATAATTTTGTATTTTGTAAGTGTGATATTTTACTGTATACACTTGACGGTTTACTTTCTCTGAGTAATATAACCATAATATTACACATATAAACAAGTCTATTCTATAGTCACTGCCATTGAAAATATTTTGCCCCTTTATGATTTTAGATGTATTTATTTTTTAAATGTTGCCTTCATTTAGATACAACCTCAGAAGAACATCATTTAAACATCTCATTTCTTTACTGTTAATATGGGCTCAATATTGTAGAATGTTTGGTCTGAAAACAGAACCAATGTTTATAAAATAAACATACCGGTACACATAAGTTTGCCAAAATGCCTCCAGGAGCTACTGTAAGACTGTTCTATAGATGATGAGTCAAACGTGGACCTTTATTTAGATGACATGAGTCCAGGTTGGTTAGAGGACATTAAACATAACTATGACATGTTATGTTTAAGATGCTCTCTGGAACTTTGCATTAAACAAAAATCATTTTTAATCTCTCATTCCAGGCTGGATATGTCATATTTAGTTAAAATGTGCATAATTTATCAGTAGAGCCTCTACTATACCTCAGTTGGCTATGAAATTGTAAAAGCAGATGGTTTTGTTGACATGGAGCACAATCTGCATACATGACATAGCACAATGTTTTTAGGGAGACTTTTTGGCTCGACAGCACCACTTTAAAATCCGGTGGCTAAAAATAACAGATGCATCACTTTAAGTCAACTGGGTTGGACATCTAACGCCATTGCCTGATCCTCCTGCCCATCAGAAGGGATCAACCAATGAAGTATGCTGAAAATGCTTGTTGTCACATGAAGCCGTAAGGTAAAGCTATAATCTCCATGCTCTCCCTCGCTCTACATCTCTTACAATCTCTTAATCTCTTCCTTTCTCCTCCCCCTCACTGGGTCTTCACATCCCGCTAACTGAATGAGCAGGACAAACTCTTAATGGTTAGAGGAAGGTTATATCTGGGTCATTATGGTCCACCTCCCAGCTAAACATGAATGCTTAAGCCTGTTTCACACTGTGCTGCCCAATAGCCAATTAACCCCAATTAACAATTAGTGGCTGACCATCAATACCTGTGGGCGGTGGAGTGCTAATTAAAGGACCAACCACAGAGACAGTGGTTCAACTCATCTCCCCGTACCAAGTCCTCATCTCTGCGACCCCAGCCACTAACGTCTTCTGAGTCACTTTGATTTATTGAACAGACTAATTGGAACATTCTTAGAGAAACCGAGCGTTAAAGGGAATTTGTTGGTGGAGAGAAACTAGATTTAGAGAAAGAGAGAGAATAAGTAAGAAATTCCCAAAGAACAGTGTCAGACATTCAGAGAACATCTTGTGTTTCATGCAGTTTCAGACATTCAAGGACCAGTCCAGGTTCAACGCAGGTACAGTTTATCCTTCCAGTGTTCAGACATCCATTACAAGGTGTTTCCAGTGACTTCCTGACTGCCAGTCCTCAGAAAGAACACAAAGGCTTGTACTGGTACACACACACACACACACAAACACACACACACACACACACACACACACACACACACACACACACACACACACACACACACACACACACACACACACACACACACACACACACACACACACACACACACACACACACACACACACACA
>JACXGM010032541.1:0-12709 GCA_016801145.1 Umbra pygmaea | reverse complement strand
ATTTGTTCAGAAATTTCTTTCTGTGTCTTACCCTCTTGCTTGAGGGTGTCAATGATGGCCTTCTGGACAGCAGTCAGGTCGGCAGTCTTACCCATGATTGCAGTTTTGAGTAATGAAACAGGCTGGGAGTTTTTAAAAGCCTCAGGAATCTTTTGCAGGTGTTTAGAGTTAATTAGTTGATTCAGATGATTAGGTTAATCGCTCGTTTAGAGACCCTTTTCATGATATGCTAATTCTTTGAGATAGGAATTTTGGGTTTTCATGAGCTGTATGTCAAAATCATCAGTATTCAAACAATGTATGACCTGAAATATTTCAGTTGGTGTGCATAAAATATATGAAAGTTTAATTTTTATCATTACATTATGGAAAATAAAGAACTTTATCATAATATGCACATTTTTTGAGAAGGACCTGTGTATATATAAAAAAATAAAAGTTGCACACAAGCAACTTCAGCTGTCCAGTCTACATGTTTTATAGTTTGATCAGAGATTCTAGCTTAAGAGAGTGTAAGACAAGTAGAGTTGTAAAAATAATAATAATAATACCTGATAATAATGGTGTGATGTGCCATGGAAAAGTACATAAGGTGTGGTTTTTTGGTTGATAATGGCATCAGATTTGCATGTGTTTGTGTACATGTACAAGGGAAGAAGATGTTCGGATGATGAAGCATATTCCTTTCAAACGTGGACCATACAGTCGTACTGGGAAGAATCCATTCAGGTTACTATTTGTGGAAGTAACATTCAAATGTGATGTTTTCAATGCCACATTAATGATGGATGTTCATAGTATTTACAGGTTACCGCACTAACGGATATTATGCAGAGGTTTTCCAAACCCTTTCCCCTAGAATTCAATTGATTGAATTCAAAATCAGCCGATTGATTAACTGAATCAAGTGCCATTTCAGGGTTAAAACTGAAATGAGGGTTACCAGGTGGGTCAGAGGGGAGCGTTGCGAAACCCTAGTTAAATACATTTGAATTGAATAATTTATAATATATTCACAGATGAACGCAAATGCCTGTACACTAATCTGAAATGGACAAAAGGCTAACCGTACCCAACTTTTTGTTTTAATTTTTTATTTAACTGGGTAAGTTGACTAAGAACAGCTTCTTATTTACAGCAACGACCTGGGAGCAATTAGGGTAAAGTGTCTTGCTCAAGGACACAACAACATTTGGCTCAGTCAGGAATGGAACTGGCAACCTTCTGACTACAAGTCTGACTCCCTACCCACTGAGCCATCTGCGCCCCCAACTGTTGAATGTACAGCTCAGAAAGTACTCCAAGCTAGTACATTACAGAAATTCTTTCTCAACATAATATTCTACCAAATTGCAATTAGGATTGAATGCAAGTGTTTATGATAAGGTCATATTTTGAAAGGAATAGGAGATTTAGGACGTTTAAGACATGTGTTAGGCTTAAATCACATGATAATATAAATAAAAAGCCTTGACAGATTTTTGTCATACCAAAACCACAAGTTCATAATGTGACATTGGTGGCTAAGAAACATTTGTAATTCACTTGTGTCAAATTTTCTATTTTTAACCACATATTTTATATGCTATCTACACTATGCTTGAGGATTTATATTTAGTTGCTTTTGGTTTAATCTATGCTGTGGAAAACACATTCCAGCTGTGACCTTTGTCCAAAATCAACAAATGAGAGGGAAGCCTAGATAATAAATGTATGCTGTGACTGATCAAATGAATAACAACTCAATCACATTGCACTAAACTAGGCCTACCAAAGGGCCAATGGCAAGTTAATTGGCAAAGAATGACATGCATAATAGTAAGTTGTATATGGTAAATGGTTATACTAATTCTGCTACTAACAAGGTACAAGTACATTAATAATTTCTGTATGTCCACCTCGCCGTCAGACCAATTTATTGGTATACTACATGGTAATGTAAAAGTTGATTTTATTATAATTTTATTTTAATCGAGAGATGGTCGAGAAGGTATCTAGACACTCTATGAGGCTGTGTAGGGATTCTAATTGTAGATGAATCATCGGAGTACAAAGACACCTTTGTTTCTAAGCCATTGAATTCTAAATCCTTAATTTTAATAGCCAACATTTCAATGCAATAATAAATAGATAAGCGGACACCCTTGTTTCACACCTCTTGAAAGTTAAAAATCTTGCAAGATGTACCCATTATTTACTTTTTACACTTAGGGTTAGTATACATAACTCTAATCCACTTTACAAGAAATTGACCAAAATTTTAATAATCCAGGAATTTATCTATAAACATCAAATCTACCTTATCAAAAGATTTCTCCAAGTAAGCTATGAACCAGGAAAGGTGCCATAGATATTTTATAGTTTTCTATTTTTTCCAATACTTGTCTTACATTGTCTCCAACATATTGCCTGTGCAAAAAAACTGTCTGAATAGGATAAATAATATCCTTAAAAATAAAACCTTTTTTGTTTGTAAGTGCTAAGCATTTTGTTAAGGTTTTTGCATCATAACACTGCAGTGTAAGAGGCCTTCAGTTTTTTAAATTTACTGGATCTTCACATGTTCTGCTTGGGTCCTGTTTCAATAATAAAGAAATCAGACCCTGTTGTGTGTCAGATAATCTACCTTTTATGTAAGAGTGATTAGAACATGCTAATAATTTCTCTCTTTATATGTCACAAAAGGTTTGGTACACCTCAACTGGAAGGTTTGGTACACCTCCAACTCCAAATTGGGTACACCTGAGTTTTTCTGGCCTTAAAAGTTTTGATAGCATTGTTGTTCACATGACTCTCTGTATTGATGTAAATATTTTCTTTTCATCACGAAAAAAGGACCATACAATTAATTTATTTTAGAGGCAATGGTGGAGACTGAAACAATCAGTAGTGGACAAAAGTTCTAAGAATGAAACAAGTATTGGTCTCAACAAAGTTTGCTGCTTCAGTGTTCTTTGACCTTTTGTCAGTAGTTACTAGGGTATACTGAACTATAATAATAAACAAGCATTCCATAAGTGGCAAACACTTTATTGACAATTACGTTCAGTTTAAGCAAAGAGTCAATATTTTCAGTGTTGAGTCTTCTTTTTCAAGACCTCTGCAATCCGCCCTGGCATGCTGTCAGTCAATTTCTGAGCCACATCCTGACTGATGACAGCCCATTCTTGCATGATCAATGCTTGGAGTTTGTCAGAATTTGTGGGTTTATGTTTGTCCACTCACCTCTTGAGGTTCGACCACAAGTTCTGAATGGGATTAAGGTCTAGGGAGTTTCCTGGCCATGGACCCAACATGTCAATGTGTTGTTCCCCGAGCCCCTTAGTCATCACTTTTGCCTCATGGCAAGGTGATCCATCATGTTTGGAAAAGGCCTTGGTCATCACCAAACCTTTCTTGAAATGTTGGGAGAAGTTGGTATCTGAGGATGTGTTCTTTTTTATTCATGGCTGTGTTCTTAGGCAAATTTGTGAGTGAGCCCACTCCCTTGGCTGAGAAGCAATCCCACACATGAATGGTCTCAGTATACTTTACTGTTGGCATGACACAGGACTGGTAGCGCTCACCATGACTTCCCCAGACAAGGTGTTTTTCATACAGCCAAAACAATCGGAAAGGGGATTCATCAGAGAAAATGACTTTACCCCAGTCCTCAGCAGTCCAATCCCTGTACCTTTTGCAGAATGTCAGTCTGTCCCTGATGGTTTTCCTGGAGAGAAGTGTCTTCTTTGCTGCCTTTCTTGACACCAGGCCTTCCTACAGAAGTCGTTGCCTCACTGTGCATGCAGATTCAGTCACACCTACCTGCTGCCATTCCTGAGGAAGCTCTGCATTGATAGTGCCCCGATCCTGCAGATTAATCAACTTTAATAGATGGTCCTGGCGCTTGCTGGACTTTCATGGGTGCACTGACGCCTTCTTCACAACAATTACACCTCTCTCCTTGAAGTTCTTGATGATCTGATAAATGGTTGATTTAGGTGTAATCTTACTTGCAGCAATATCCTTGCCTGTGAAGCCCTTTTTGTGCAAAGCAATGATGTCGGCACGTGTTTCCTTGCAGGTAACCATGGTTAACAGAGTTAAAACAATGATTTCAAGCACCACCCTCATTTTAAAACTTCCAGTCTATTATTCTAACTCAATCAGCATGACAGAGTGATCTCCAGCCTTGTCCATTCTCACTTGTGTTAACGAGACAATCACTGACATGATGGCAGCTGGTCCTTTTGTGGCAGGGCTGAAATGCTGTAGAAATGTGGTTTTGGGATTACGTTTATTTTCCAAAGAGGGAGTTTGCAATTCATCTGATCACTCTTCATGACATTCTGGAGTATATGCAAATTGCCATCATCCACACTGAGGCAGCAGACTGTGTGAAAATTAATATTTGTGACATTCTCTAAACATTTGACCAAGACTGTACTTTCTGTCCTCATTCAAAATCTTGTTCAATGTGTCCTAAATGGCTCCATCATTGGTGACGAGTTTCAGCACATTTTCCTTGGTATCATTCCTATGTTGAAGATTAAAAAATATAGACTGTGAATTTTTCTCTGTATTCCATCCAGTTAAATCTTTCTAATATATTCGATTTTATCTTTCTTGTTACTCTATTTCCTTATGTTTATCCTCCAACTTCGTCCGAATCTCTATTGAACAGTTTTTATGGGCAATATACCACAGCTAAGCGAAGTTCTTCGACATGATGCAGAGGGTTTAGACATTCTATTTCAAACCTGGCCTTTTTACTAATATAATCTGGTACCAATCCCAAAATGAAAAGTAGAAATCTATTCTGTCATACCATGGTGACAATAATCAGAATATAATTATTTTGAAACATGTCTCAAATATTTGGAGTTTTTGTGAATTAATATATTTTGACTTAATGTTTTGGATTATTTGCCTATATGTTGTTGACAAAGATCCACAACAAAAGCAAATGGTATTGATGTGGTGTTATAATGAATGTCATTTTGGGTAGTTGAATCAATAGCTATGGCATTGTAAACAGTTTTCATAGACAATGTGGGCAGGTAGTATAGAATCAAGAGGCCTTCAGCCATGCCATTATAAACGTTATTCATAGACATTGTGTGGAGTTAGTGTTGAATCAACCATGGCTTTGTCAACATTATATATATATATATATTGTGTGGAGTTAGTGTTGAATCAAGAGGCATTCAACCATGGCTTTGTCAACATTATTTTGGATAGATAGTGTTGAATTAACAAGCTAGTTAGAGCAAATAATGTTGTTGTTATCTAAAGACCCGTGGGAATGTGTTTATAGATCAAATTTCCCTCAGCATAGCCAGTTTATACAGCCCTATTGACACTGAGAGAGCCTGAATGTACACGTTACAATCTGTGCCTGTTAAGTTCCCAAGAACACAAAAAAGGTTTCAAAAAAGAACAAACAAGGAAAAGTCACTGACAAACTGAAAACAAAAGGGGATGAAAATTGGATACTAAAAATCCACAAGGGCATTCACACAAAAACTCAATTTCCCAAAAGATACCCACTGCAGAAACCCACTAAAAAACACTTTCCAGCTCAGGATAGGGAGTCAAAACTGAAGCACCAACCAAACAAATAGGTAATACTAAAAGAATAAAGTATATTTTCAAATGAAAGCTGTTTCTGTGTCAGATGTCACAGGAACACTGAACCATCCAGTTTGCAGCCTTTCAATAGTAGTGGAGCCAGAGTAGTGTTGGTAAACATCATCCTGGCTAACCAGGGAACATCACAGCTGACAGCTAATGCAAAATAGCACTCAGATTAATATATTATTAGTATATGATAACAACTTCAATAGCAGCGGAGCCAGAGTACTGTCGGTAAACATCATCCTGGTTAACCAGGAACATCACACCTGACAGCTAATGCAAAATAGCGCTCAGATTATTATACTATTAGTTTTTGATAACAACTTCAATAGCAGTGGAGCCAGAGTACTGTCGGTAAACACAGCCCTAAATCACATTAAATACGTTCTGAGGGAACTATTTTGTAAAACTGAAATATGTCAAATATGAACGTATGAGAGGGTCAATTACGTTTGTAGGGAACTAAATTGAAATCTCGAATAACGTTCAATATGAACATAGCTAGGGCGGAGGTCGGGAATGGTGGACGGGCGTATAAATCCGTGACTTGCATGCCAGTGTTCGCGAGTTCAAATCCAGACCGGAACTTTTTGTGTTTTGTTCTACAGACACGCGATTGTCGGTTTTTGTAATGTTAACCCTAACCTTAATTCTAACCTTAACCTCAGTAACGTCATATCTAACCTTAACCGTTAGTAACCTAATGCCTAACCTTAACCGTTAGTATCCTCCTCCCTAACCTTGACTGTGAATGTTGCAATATAATTTCGAACGCTATGGAATGTATGGAATGTTCTCGCATAAATCCGCTAAACGAAATGTACCGGAGCAACGTAATTCAAGTACAAAGATAGCCTAAAAACAAAATGTGCAGGTAAAACGTAAAAACACCTTAAATAGGTTGGCATAGAACGTAATTTAGGTTTTCAAAATAGTTTCCTGAGAACGTAATTTGGGAGAAATTCTGAGATTTACGGTTGCCAGCCAGCCAGCCAGCAGCCAGCCAGCCAGCAGCCAGCCAGCCAGCGGTAAACATCATCCTGGCTAACCAGGGAACATCACAGGTGATAGCTAATGCAAAATAGCACTCAGATTATTATATTATTAGTATATGATAACACCTAATGCTTAATTTAAAACTAAATGCAGCATGTAGCAATGCTTAAAACAATCTGCTGAAACTGTTACACCAAATACAGTATTGGTTTTAAGATGTGATAAACAGGGCTATTCAATGGAACAATTCCTGTCTGTTGCAAAAATGTCAAGATGAGCAAATGTCTTATTTCTAGAGTAGGGTTTTTGTTTAATGTATTTTGTTTATGTTTAATGTATTTTTGTTTGACTAAACCTTTTTGGTGGTTTGGCTGAACTATTTCCTTAACAGAGTGATACACAGTCATTTCTTAACATTGCTGTTAGCTGGGAACACAACTCAAATTCTCAAGGGCCAATTGTTGGGTCTAGCAGTATAGTATAAATAATATCTCCAAAACACTCAGAAAGCTTTTTGAAATATAATGATTTTTTCCTGGAACTGACACAACATAGTCTTCTTTCTGATCCCACAGTGTAGCCAGTCAATCCTTCAACTAGTTTTATTGAGTCTATCTATTGTGATATTGTTCTTTTAATAGTTTCAGTATTTTCTCCTCAGCACTGTGTATATTTGATGACCTTGCTTTCTGAAGCAATCAACAGGAAACTCCCCTGACATTCTTCGATAAGCTAGTCTCCATGTGTAAATGAAAGTGTGTGAAAATCGGTTTGATTCACAAATCTTGAGACCAAACTTAGATCAAATCCCTTCTGTACAAACCATTACCTCTGCCAAGAATAAGGCCAAATCCAACGGGGCTAGGGCACAGGGGGCTGTATCCGGTCAGGTGGAGTGGTCTGAATGCTCCATGGGCCACTCCAGACGCCAAAGGAGGGTAAGTTTTATCCCGACTATTCCCTGGTGGCAGGGTGCAGCACCACTTCTGGGATGGCAGGCAGTTGTCCCTCCAGACACGCTGATGGCCACAGTCCCCACGGGCCAGAAACAGGGCAGAACACCACCGGTACAGGAGGGGTATCTCAATTCACATGACAGGCAGCTGAATCTAACCACATGCAGGGCCGGCCTCCTGACAAGGCCCTCCTGGTCTTGTTCCCTTTAAGGTCATCCAGGCACACTCCAGGTAGCCCCCTCCAGGTAGCATCCTCCAGGTAGCCCAGATTTTGTTGTTTGGTTGCCTCGGAGGCTGCTCCCTGAGGGTGGTATTGTAACGTTATTGTAACAGGGTACTACCACCCTCTGGCCATTTTGGGACATGGCACAGTATGACCTTATATGAACTTGAACCGTTACATCAATCCATTAGGCAGCATTTAATTTAGTCTGAGTCACATTGGTATGTAGACCTCCAATCCTTGGGCTGCACTGTCACACATTGTCTGTATTTCACTGTGTTTCTATGTGCTATTTGTTCCCTGGTGCCTAGCCTGCGAGGACTACGTTTGTTTGTTACGTGTTTCTAGTACATATCTTTGAATATCCCAACCTGCAAAAGCTTTGCCTCCATTCCACTACAGCAAACGATTACAGCAGGTGCGAAGGACTAGAGTAAGGTCTTCTCTGATTGGACGATAGTGGACTAGAGTAAGGTCATCTTCTCTGATTGGACGATAGTGGACTAGAGTAAGGTCTTCTCTAATTGGACGATAGTGGACTAGAGTAAGGTCATCTTCTCTGATTGGATGATAGTGGACTAGAGTAAGGTCATCTTCTCTGATTGGACGATAGTGGACTAGAGTAAGGTCTTCTCTGATTGGACGATAGTGGACTAGAGTAAGGTCTTCTCTGATTGGATGATAGTGGACTAGAGTAAGGTCATCTTCTCTGATTGGACGATAGTGGACTAGAGTAAGGTCTTCTCTGATTGGGCTGAACAACGTCAGTATTACGTTATGTCCTCCATACTTTAGTAGCCTTTTTGAGCTTGTTCTGTAGTATTTTATACATGTAATTGGTATATCAGGATCTTAGCACTAGCAGTGAAATTATTTAACATTTTATTGTGGAACATTTTGAGAGAAACAGTATTTATATATAATAAATAAATATACATTTAAACCACTGCTAATGTACTATGTAATACTTTGATATTGATATGTAACTAGTGGTAATGTGCACTTATGTTTAAGAGACTTGTGACTTCACTCAGACTCTTGGTCATAGACTTCAGACTGGACTTGGACCCTTAAATGAAAGACTCCATACTTGACTCAGACCCTTAAATCAGTGGTTCTCAACCCTCTCCTCGGGAACCCCCAAACAGGCCATGTTTTAGTTTTAACCCTGAAATGACACACCTGATGAATAAATAAAATGAATGCTTAATGTGTAGTTGACTAATTGAATCAGGTGTGCCATTTCAGGGTGAAAACAAAGCATGGCATGTCTGGGGGTCCCTGAGGAGAGGGTTGAGAACCACTGGCTTAAATTAAAGGCTTCAGACTTGACTCAGACTCTTAAATTAAAGGCTCCAGACTTGACTCAGACTCTTAAATTAAAGGCTCCAGACTTGACTCAGACTCTTAAATTAAAGACTCCAGACTTGACTCAGACTCTTAAATTAAAGACTCCAGACTTGACTCAGACTCTTAAATTAAAGACTCCAGACTTGACTCAGACTCTTAAATTAAAGGCTCCAGACTTGACTCACTCTTAAATTAAAGGCTCCAGACTTGACTCAGACTCTTAAATTAAAGGCTCCAGACTTGACTCAGACTCTTAAATTAAAGGCTCCAGACTTGACTCAGACTCTTAAATTAAAGGCTCCAGACTTGACTCGGGCTCTTAAATTAAAGACTCCAGACTTCACTTAGTCTTCTATAGCAGGACTCATGAAAATCTCTGCTTTGATATTTTCCCCACACAGCAAATTTGAAAACACAAATTTAACACTCCCCCAGGGTTTATATGTGAATCAATGTAAAAGTGTTAAATTAAAATATAACTGTATGAATGTGTGAATGAATGGGTGAGTGTGAGGCAATGTAAAGCGCTTTGGTGGCCATTGTTGGTCAGAAAAAGCGCTATATATATGCAGTCCATTTACCATTTACCATTTGTATAGATAAGCAAAAAATATGACTTTATGTGACTTTACTAATGGCAACTTTACTACCTGAGGAAACTAACAGACTTTACGTAGGCCTTCTCCCTGGGAAATTATCCAGTAAACCCAATGATCCAGTATCTCTGTCAGTGACAAAATAAAACCCACATACATCTATCGGGCCATTGATGTGGAGGCAATATGCTAGCTGTGAGGGCACCATTAATGCACAACAATAATTACCGATACACATTTTGGAGCAACATATGCTGCCATCCAGATGTAATGTTTTCCAGGGACGTTCCTGCATTTTCCAGCAGGCCAATGCCAAACCACATTCTGCCTGGATTACAAGTGCATGGTTGCATAAGCAGAGTGTGGGTGATAGCATGGCCTGCCTGCAGTCCTGACCTGTCTCTATTGAGAATGTGTGGCGCATTATGAAGCACCAAATAAGGCAACAAAGGCCACGTACAGTTTCACAGCCGAATACATGCATAATGGATTAATGGGGGAAATTCTGCTTGCTAAACTGAACCAACTGGTGTCTTCAGTGCCCAAAAGCTTAATAAGTGTTATTAAGAGAAAAGGTGATGCTGTACAGTGGTAAACAGTCGACTGTCCCAACTTTATTGGAGTGTGTTGCAGTCATCAGGTTTGAAATGAGTGTAGCCTACATTTAAAATAAAATTTAATCACAAAGTAAAACATCACATAAATCAACTTTGCATTTTCCATGCTGTTCCTACTTTTAAAAATTTGGGGTTGTTCATAGATTTCGGAGCATTTAAAATATTTTGTATTTTGGGTATTTCATGTGAAATTCCGTGTTGTCTTTTGCACTATTTCGCTTATCTTGGCCAGGTCGGCATTGCAAACGAGAAAGAGTTCTCAATCAGCCCACATGGTTAAATAAAGGTGAAATAATATAAATAAACAAAGCTAAAAGACACAGCACCATGTGTTTGGAGTTTAAGAAGTTAACGATCAGTGTCCAACAGTCTTCAAGCAAAGATGAGGATAAGTGATTCACTTTCAAAGCACAGAGCTTTCTGTACAACCAGCCCTGGACTCGGATATTAAACAGTTTGAAAACTGTTTTGTTTGTATGTTTGGGCTTTTCCCAGTCCAAACACAATAATGTATCATCTTAAATACTGGAAACTTTGGCAATTAGTTTCACTCTCCAGATGTTCCTGTGACATCACCGCTGTGAGGGTCAATGATTGGTCCTCTGTGGGGGTGTCTTGTATATGTAGCAAGGGCTTATGGCATTATTATAATTAGGAATCATGTAAATCACAGCTTTGAGCCCAGCCTTTTTGAAAACATTGCTGTAATGCATTTATAGGACTGTACTGGTAAGCATCGTTGGAGCTTATGCAGTGTGTGCCTGTGTGTTGATAAATGTTTGGGATTTTGAAAGGATCCCCCACACAATAAACATATAACATGACATGATAGCTGAACACAAATGGACTAGGACACCAAAAAACAGAACAAGCAAAAGTTAAGGTAATATTTGGAATAATTGTGACAATTTTTATATATTTTGTTTCTGTAGTCTAGCTTTTTGAACGGATAGACTGACAACTGAGTTCAATCTCTCGATCTGAATCTAATTGAACATGCGTTTGACATGCTGACGAGGGGCCTGAAGGCACTACGACCCCGAAACAATCAGGAACTAAAGATGGCTGCAGTACAGGCCAGGCAGAGCATCACCAAATAAGTACAGGCCAGGCAGAGCATCACCAGGGAAGTACAGGCGAGGCAGAGCATCACCAGGGAAGTACAGCCCAGGCAGAGCATCACCAGGGAAGTACAGGCCAGGCAGAGCATCACCAGGGAAGTACAGGCCAGGCAGAGCATCACCATGGAAGATTCATTGTGTCTAGTGATGTCGATGCATTGCAGTCATTTCATGCAAAGGATATGCAACCAAATGTTAATAATTATTACTTTCTTCCACATTATGTTGAAATGTCCAATGCTATTTGGTACCCAAACATTGGGAGGGGCTATGCACAAAATTATGTATGATTTCTAAACTGTTCATCTGATATATACTGTATGAATGTACCCTCAAAGCTGGCAGTCTGGCCTTCAACCTCATTGTCAAATCATCCTTTAAAATTCAAAGTGTTAGAGTACAGAAACAAAATAACCAATAAATTGACACTGTCTAATTAATTATGGTGCTTACTGTACATACAGTATATAATTGAATTCATACGTTTAGTAACAATTATACGTATAGATATAGAGATGGGTGACAAATTACAGTAAAATCACCCAGTAAAGTGTTTGGACACCACAATCCACCAGAAGATCCAAAATCTCCCATATGAGTTCAAGTGGGCTGAGATCTGGTGACTTTGAAGGCTATAGCATATGATGTACATCCTGGTGACTTTGAAGGCTATAGCATATGATTTTCATAATTTTCATAATGATCAAACCATTCAGTGTCCCCTCATGACATGTATGTTGGTATTGTCATCCTGGAAGAAGATTTTTTTTATTATTATACAATGATTAATAGTCAACCAAGCACTGATTTCTGAACTCTTTCTAAGTTACACATCGGGTCGAGCTTTTCATCGTTCCAGTCAGATCGGTTGGCTTCTCTCAGGGGATTCAGCATGGTGATTGCCTTTGTGTTTGCGATGGTGACTGACGCCGCTCGGCTAGGCCAACATTTTCTCCTGTTTTCTACACATCGCAGCCACTGTCGGGTCTTTGTTACTGAATTGTCTGTAATGTACTTTTCATCTTATTACGCTGTCAACTAGGGATGGGACGGTATGAAAATTTCATATCACGATTATAGTGACCAAAGTTATCACGGTTATCAATATTATCACGGTTTTGGTCAAATGAGATGGAAATGTAAAAAAAACGGATACACACACACTGAAAACATTTCAACAAGTTTTATACTTGGAAATCAACAAACTACAAATACATTTAGCAGCTCTAAGCAC
>JACXGM010032539.1:0-12593 GCA_016801145.1 Umbra pygmaea | reverse complement strand
TCGAAGCTCTTTTGGAGGTTAGTTAATACAGAGTCCAATGAAGGGCCGGATGTGTATAGAATGGTGTCATCTGCATAGAGGTGGATCTGAGAGTCACCAGCAGCACGAGTGACCTCATTAATATACACAGAAAAAAGTGTCGGCCCAAGAATCGAACCCTGTGGCACCCCCATAGAGACATCCATAGGTCCAGACAACATTTCAGCACATATTTTGAAAGTGAATCTTAAATGTTTAAGACGTAATAGCTTCTTACTAAACACTTTCTGGGGATTATCAGGGATTTGTCCTGAACTCTTTTACACTCCACACAGTAGGCGGCGGTGTAGGCACTTTTAAGTCTGTTGCAATTCTCCAACGAAGTCTGACGAAAGATTTCGGCCAGGATCGGCGGCGCGATTGCAGAGGCCATAGATAAATACGGCAGAGGCAGCGATTTGTAGCTAAATTTGAGAGAACGTTATATACTATCGACCAATTGTCTAAAGAAACCCAGCTATATTCGTATTAATCAAACAAAAGAACGTTGTACAGTAGTACTTGTACAATCATCGTAATTTCTCTCAGATTTATAGTGTTAATCGCTATAATAACATCGCAACGGGCCTAGCTTTGTTAGCTAACTAGCAGCTACTTTGCTTGAGTTTACAGTTTTGCACTTAAACATAAAAGGTTGCCGGAAGAAATCTCTTCTTGGTATTTAGCCAATTAAAGTCACATACTGTACGTGCTAGATAGCTAGAACTCTTTTCTTTCTAGAAAATGAGAGGCGGTTCGTCGTATGGAGACCGGGACAGAGACAGAGACCGGGACCGTGGTCGGGACAGAGGGTAAGCTAGCTAGATAACGTTAGGTTACAGCTATCTCTGTTCACGAGAAGATGGACCATAAATACAAAGTAAAGGACCCGTGAGCACCAACATGTGAACTTCATTAGCTATATGATTTCAGAATACCTCTTAACTACTGTTCATGTTTATTAGGCCCTGGCAAATAGTTAGCTGTCTTAACAAAAGGTTTCATTCTTAGGGCCTGTGTCCACCACCAGACACGTTGAACGCGTTGCGTTGCGCCAGAAGTCATCCAGTTTGTTACGGCAGGAATACACAATAGAACGCTGCATTTTTCTACCGTTAAAAGTTGAACACACCTACTAGCTAGTAAAAGGTGAAAATTGTGTAGCAAATATATCCAATTCTTTTTTCATTATTTTAATACTGAAAACGTTTCGTAAAATTCTAGATTGTTTTTGTTCATTTCATTTAATTAATATAAAGTGTTGTATGACATGCGAAATTATTTTGACAGTCAATTATAATGTCTTCCTTTCAAAAGGAACAGTGAATAATAGGTAACACTTTATTTTGAGAGTCCAAAAAGTGTATCTGTAGATGATCTACAGATTACCTGCAGACTATCAAAAACATTATAACAAACTATCTACTAATCCTAACCTTAACCCTTCCCCTAATGTTAACCTATACCTTAACCATTACCCTAAAACATATTCTAAACTTACCCCTACCCTTAAACTACACAATTAGTTGCTTATCAACAGATAGTCATATCATCAACAAACTATCAACAAACTATCTGTAGAGCACCTACAGATGGACTTTCGGACTCTCCAAATAAAGTGTAACCGAATAATAAACCAAAAAATTAGATGACAGCTTCTTTCAAAAATGACACCAACATTTTTAATCGTCCTGTTGTACATGGAGGGCCAGACCCAACAACCCTGCCAACACAGCCAAGTTATGTATGGGTCAAAGAGTGGATTTGGAGATGCAAAGCAGGCTGGGGAGTTAAATTTTTGTTGTTGAATCTGTAGCTATCGGCAGTCGTGTCATACAAACAAGGGCAACATCCCAATTTGCATACTATGCATTCGATTACAATTTCGTTGTCACAAACCATAGTATGCCAAAAACTGTATTTCTGAGTTTCTCTGAGTCAGTTACCATGGCAACATACCCGCTTGCAGGTTTTATTCAACTTAGGGCTGGGTGATGTACTGGTATTAGCTTGTAAACTGGTATTTTAATGTTTATGTTAAATGTAATTATTTACAAAATAGTGTCATTTCCCCAGCTGCACTGAACGAGAATAACCTCATTTTGGAATGAAAGTTGCAACTGCAGACCATAGAAATATATAATACGCGCCAATTGCCCCATTCATTTAAGCAAAACACACTTGTGAACTGACTCAGTCTGTGGAGGAGAAAGACGAATGTGAAGAATAATGTTGTGGAATGTATTCAGCCAAGTTCAACAGCAAATTAAGAATCAGGTTATTCAAGAGTACTATCTTGCAGAGTATTAATGAGTTGCCCATAAAATAAGTTTGAAGTATGCAGTTTTCAACAAAATGTTCAACCACAAAATCTGACAGATCATTTTCAACATGTCTGCTTGTTAGTGTGATGCGCGTTTAATGATAAGCTGATAACATGTAGTGCATGTGTATGTGCAATCCATAAACCTCAGCAGCTATTATTCGCAAAACTCCAACTGCAGGTATTGTTTGTATTAAGTGATCACCAATAGAACATATTTTGTATATTATAGAAAAATAGATTCATAGCTTTTGAATTTGCAGATGCATAAGCATCATCTGGTTGTAAATATTAACAGTAGAAGGTAAGGTTGCCCATAAAATATCAAAAGACGGCTACCTGGCTTTCTATTATTTGGATGTCATCCTTGCCCGACTGAGCTGTGGAAGTCATAAAGTGCAAAGAGGTGGTAATAAGACACTTGCTAGTCAGAACTTTTTGCCTCCAATGTAGTCGGCTACCTAAAATTTAATTATCTGAGTGATAGAAATGTCAAAAATACTGTTTATATATTAACAGAGTTGGTCAATTTCCATATAATTTTGGTATGCTCTAACCACTGATAAATGTCAGACAACAGGCTGAAATAACAAGATATTTAAACTTGATTGTAAATTGTAAAGAATAGGGTTTAGAATGTCCTAAACATTTTGACTTGTTAATTTCTAACAAATTTTATGTGTGGCTTTTTGCCAACAACGAGTGACATCCGTCAGGATCTTCCTTCTAATATGCCACACATAATATGAAGACCTTGGGTTTAAAGAGTTTTGTTTTCAAAGTAGATTCCTGTTTGATAGGGTTTAATAAAAGTTAAACCATTAGTTCTACTTTCACTGTCAGTTTTGTCAGAACAATGTAAAACCATCCAAATTAGAAAGATATGTAAGAAATAATTAAGAAAGCTTATTAAAATAAAAATACTGTCAAATACCGTTATACATTTAAAAATGTGAAAAATACTTTATCATATTTTAGCAATATTGCCCAGCCGTAATTCAACTAAACCGGAGTTTGTCCTAGTTTTTAACTAAAACCTGCCATCTAAATGTGTCAGGCATTGCGTGTCCTGTCCTCAAGGAGCCAGTTGATATTGAAGCACAAATACTCCACAGAAATCTCCTTTGGGAAAGCGTGATCAGACCCTGGTCTTATGCTTTATCATTCCCTGATTAATATGTTTCAGCGTTACTGATTTTCTGCACTGCATCTATCATCTGAACAATATTTCCAGCCCTCACATAGACCTGTCAATCTCGATAATTTGGAGAGACAGCAATTATTTTGCAAAAATGACAAATATTTGGATTGTTCCCATCGTAGATCTGTATAAATTTGTTATTTTTACACCACTGGATGCATTTCTCCCCTACTGGAAAAGCAGTGATTTTGACAGCTCCAGAGAAAGTTGTATAGATCGTCATTTGCTACTTTCATGATGTTTAAATTTGTTTAGAATTGTTGTGCAATGCTATCTTACCAAACAGCTGATCTCATGTAATTTTTGCGGCAATATTATTTATATGAAACTGTTTTTACAGTAAATAAATAATAATAAGATAATTTGCTTATCAATGTTTGCATGGAAGCATAGAATAGCTTTATTTTTCGCTCATTTCATATTCACTTTATGAAAGCATTCTTAACCTATATTTGTTCACCTGCACAAACGTTTTTAGCTTAAACAATCTATTTATAATATCTATAGGCTATGTGTAGCACGTGTATGCTAACTATTTGTTATTGACTTTACCACTACATTGCCATCAACAAGCTTTATTAACAAAATGGGTTTAGAGGTTAACACAATGGTGCCACTGTGCTCATTTGGTTTTAGAACAAATAAAAAAAAGAACCTAATAACATAGAAAACAATTAATTACAGTGCAGAGTAGACGGAAAGGATTCACAGCACTTCACTTGTTAATAATTTTGTTATGTTACACCCTTATACAGAAATGGATTCAAATCATTATTTCTTTCAAAATTTACAAACAATACCCCATAATGACAATATAACAAATATAAGATTGTTGTTAAATATGGTAAATAATTGTTGAACAATGTTCTGCTATCATTAGTGTAATATTTTAAAAGTGTAAATTTTCCAAATGTTATTCTTTTGATTTTCATTACTGGTGGGCTTATACACACACACACACACACACACACATACACATACACACACACACACACACACACACACACACACACACACTACTATGGCTTAAGACTATTGTGGCTGGCCTAATATAAGTGCTTTCAATGTCTAAATATAAGCCTGCCCGAACCTGATGACACATGTTAACAGTATTCTGTGTTATATAGTCTTATAATAATTGCAGCTGTTCAATACAAGATGACTTGCAAAGAAGAGTATTACTTGTGCATATATATACACTTACCTAAAGGATTATTAGGAACACCTGGTCAATTTCTCCTTAATGCAATGATCTACTCAACCAATCACATGGCAGTAGCTCCAATGCATGTAGGGGTGTGGTCCTGGTCAAGACAATTTCCTGAACTCCAAACTGAATGTCAGAATGGGAAAGAAAGGTGATTTAAGCAATTTCCAGCGTGACATGGTTGTTGGTGCCAGAGGAGAAAGGGCCGACTGCTTCAAGCTGATAGAAGAGCAACTTTGACTGGCCCCTTAGTGCCAATTGGGCATCGTTTAAATGCCACGGCCTACCTGAGCATTGTTTCTGAACATGTCCATCCCTTTATGGCCACCATGTACCCATCCTGTGATGGCTACTTCCAGCAGGGTAATGCACCATGTCACAAAGCTCGAATCATTTCAAACTGGTTTCTTGAACATGACAATGAGTTCACTGTACTAAAATGGCCCCAACAGTCACCAGATCTCAACCCAATAGAGCATCTTTGGGATGTGGTGGAACGGGAGCTTCGTGCCCTGGATGTGCATCCCACAAATCTCCATCAACTGCAAGATGCTATCCTATCAATATGGGCCAACATTTCTAAAGATTGCTTTCAGCACCTTGTTGAATCAATGCCACGTAGAATTAAGGCAGTTCTGAAGGCGAAAGGGGGTCAAACACAGTATTAGTATGGTGTTCCTAATATTCCTTTAGGTGAGTGTATAAATATTGTCTAAAATGAAAAAATTGACAATTAAATCATTAATCGCAATTTTTTGTGTGACAATCGTTAGCAAAATTTCATAATCGTGACAGCCCTAACCTCACATCATTCAAATGACTCAACATGGACATGCTCTCAGTTTAGGAATATATTCTTTGTATTGCACATCGTTTTTTGGCCAATGGGATTTTTTTTATATAACATCAGTGATTCTGCGAATATCTCCAAATCAACCATCTGTTGGGCTGTCAAAAATGTGACCCTTGGGGGTCCCAGTGGCAAACTGGGCTAAGTCGCTGAATTTCAGGACAGTCTAAGTAACGATGGTCATGGGTTCGAGCTCTGACTTTCGCCGGGCCTCCTGCACCAGGCTGCGCAAAAGTGGGCCTATCCTTGCGCTCGTACTTTACTCAGGATTGTTTAGACTCAGAGTTGAGCGAACTAATTGTTAACACGTGTTCTGAAATGTGAACTCTTGAGTTGTGGTTTAAACTCGGTGTGTTAATTCTGCTTTCTGAAATACCCCTGTTCTCTTCCATTCACTCCCATGCATTCAACACAATCGAGTGAGTACACTCACTATAATGTCATTTATTTTATAAGGAAAACATGTTCACTAAATAAAAAAAATTTCTTGCATTCTAGACCACTATCCATTTAGTTTGTGAAATTAGAATTATGATTTTTGTTATTAACTTTTTTTATACAATTAAAACAAGTATTTTTTAAAGTTGTGCCCTGTAACACAACAGTATATAAACAGCAGCACTATAACAGAATAAAAATGACAATGAAATTTAAATAGTAACAAAAAGTTTAAATAAGTCTGCTCTTTTAATAAAGTGCAACGCTGTATGATATGCTACATCCCAAATGTCAACGCTGTATGTTATGCTACATCCAAATTGTCAACGCTGAAGCTGACCCGTATAGTACACTGCAAAAAAAAAAGGGAACACTAAGATAACGCATCCTAGATCTGAATGAATGAAGTAATTGTATGAAATACTTTCGTCATTACATAGTTGAGTGTGCTGACAACAAAATCACACAAATTATCAATGGAAATCAAATTTATCAACCCATGGAGGTCTAGATATGGAGTTACACTCAAAATCAAAGTGGAAAACCACACTATCAGGCTGATCCAACTTTGATGTAATGTCCTTAAAACAAGTCAAAATTAGGCTCAGTAGTGTGTGTGGCCCCCACGTGCCTGTATGACCTCCCTACAACGCCTGGGCATGCTCCTGATGAGGTGGCAGATGGTCTCCTGAGGGATGTCCTCCCAGACCTGGAATAAAGCATCTGCTAACTCCTGGACAGTCTGGGGTGCATCGTGGTGTTGATGGAGCGAGACATGATGTCCCAGATGTGCTCAATTGGATTCAGGTCTGGGGAACGGGCGGGCCAGTCCATAGCATCAATGCCTTCCTCTTGCAGGAACTGCTGACACACTCCAGCCACATGAGGTCTAGCATTAGGAGGAACCCAGGGCCAACCGCACCAGCATATGGTCTCACAAGGGGTCTGAGGATCTCATCTTGGTACTTAATGGCAGTAAGGCTACCTCTGGCGAGCACATGGAGAGCTGTGCGGCCACCCAAAGAAATGCCACCCCACACCATTACTGACCCACCGCCAAACCGGTCATCCTTTATTGGGGGTGTCTTGCTAATTGCCTATAAATTCCAACTGTTGTCTGTTCTATTTGCACAACAGCATGTGAAATTGATTGTCAATCAGTGTTGCTTCCTGAGTGGACAGTGTGATTTCACAGAAGTGTGATTGACTTGGAGTTACATTGTGTTGTTTAAGTGTTCCCTATATATATATATTTTTAGCATTGTACATCATAATCAAGCACTGACATAAGTGGCTTGTACAATTTCTGTTCTATGCTGTGCAGACATATTTTTTTTAATTAATTTCTAAATGAAAGACAGTTTTCACATTCTGCTTTCTCACCAGCCCAGTAATATGTGAATTTAAGAGAGATTGTCATCTAACCAAATTCCCAGGTATTTGTAGGTAGGGAGATGTTCTAAAACAGCCATCATTATTAATGTTAAGATTGTTCAATTGTAGATTTTTGGATCTAGAAAAAAAGCATATATCTAATAGTTTTACTTGCATTTAACACAAGCCTGACATCTACAAGTGCATTTTGTAGCAGGAGTGTAAATGCTTGAGCAAGAGATGGGGCTACCGCATACTGTCATTAGCATAGAAATGACATTTACATTTATTCACATCATTACAGATATAATTTATATACATAGTAAACAAGAAAGGACATTTACCCCTGTGGATCTTCTTCAGCAATATTAACATATCAGATTTTATCCCCTCAGCAACAATAGCCTGTGATCTGTTGCTTAGATGATTCTGAATCCATGCAGAAGTTTCTACGGCTAAACCCAATGAGATCATTTTTTATTTACCATCGATTGCATGTCAAATCTTTAGAATGCAGATTTTTGGAGGTTGTACATTTTGAAAATGCAGACTTTAGTTTGGCTAATGCGACCTCTGACTAATCTGTGTCATGGTCATCTTGTTAGGAGTCCTCGTTTTGGGTCTAGCAGAAGTGGCCCCTCGCTCAACAAAAAGTTTGGAAACCCAGGGGATCGTTTACGTAAGAAGAAATGGGACCTCGATCAGCTTCCAAAATTTGAGAAGAACTTTTACAATGAGCACCCTGATGTGCAGCGCATGAGCCAGGTAATTAGTTCACTTTTATTTACCAGGCAAGTTAACAGAGAACAACTTCTTAATTACAGCAACAACCTGGGGAGTAGTGGGGTGGGGGGGGGTGAATGAGCCAATTGAAAGCTGGGGATGATTAGGTTGCTATGATGGTATGAAGGCCAGATTGGAAGTTTGTCCAGGACACCGGGGTTAAAACCCCTACTCTTACCAATATTGCCATGGGATTTTTTAGTGCCACAGAGTCAGGACACCTGTTTAACGTCCCATCCGAAAGACAGCACCCTACGCAGGGAAGATGTCCCCATCACTGCCCTGGGGCTCAGGGAAGGATCTTTAGACCAGAAAGAAGAGTGCCCCCTACTGGCCCTCCAACACAACTTCCAGCAGCATTGATATCCCGTCCAGACACCGATCAGACCCAACCCTGCTTAGCTTTAGCAGCAAACAACCAGTGGAATACAGGGCGCTATGATACTGGCTACAATACCAGCCAAGTTATGGGTCTGTCTTGGAATGAACAGGTCTCTGGAAAATTAATGTAATTTCAGACAGCCTGTATACCGTAAATAGAGTGTAAATATAGACCCCAAAAAATGTATGGAGACCAAAAGTCCATACCCACTAGATGGCTCTACAAAGTAAATCTAAAGCCATATGTTAACATTGTATAATCGATTCAGGGTACAGGACTTAAAAAATAACTGGCTGGTAAACCAAAGGTTACTTGAAGCTTTGTCTTGGGGTTATGGACAAAGTAAGAGTTCCTATCTAGCTAGCAAGAGTTTGACTTAAATACGATAATGTGACAAAAAAACAAAATGCCCTTAGACCACCTTGGGAAATCTATTGCAACAGAACAGTGAGCAGCAGTTGCAGCTTTGTCAAAATCCTAAACTGAGAACTCACACAGACACCAAACTTTAGAGTCTACAGTCATTCACCATTGGTTTTAGCACTGATATCTCCTGTTAATTGACGGTCGCAATCCATAGAATTAGTATAACTGGCTGTTGGTGTGTGATGTAACGCAGCGATACCTAATACCTTCTTTCAAACGGTTTGCCGCTGAGACCATTAACTGGTGGAAAGTGGATTTCCCTCTGCCTCAGTTGTTGTTTTATGCTTCAGTATGACATAGAGGAGTTTCGTAGGAAGAAGGAAATCACTGTCAAGGGATCAGGCTGCCCTAAACCCGTCACCAGCTTCTCCCAGGCCCATTTTCCCCGTAAGTACAACATGTTTCAGAACATCGGCCTTGGCTTAAGTGTAAACATGCATATTCAACTCTTGGAAAAATTACGACGGGTATGGTTTATTCAACCAAAATATCTATATTGTTTAGTAATGCTTTATGTTATTTTCCACCTTACCAGAGTATGTGATGGACGTGCTGTTACAGCAGAACTTTAAGGAGCCCACAGCCATCCAGGCACAGGGCTTCCCTTTGGCCCTAAGTGGCAGAGATATGGTGGGCATCGCACAGACTGGCTCTGGAAAAACGTTATCGGTGAGAGATTCACTTTGCTAACATGGGTGTTTGGAAAAAGTTAATATCTATACAAACCCCGTGTTGACTGCAGTGCAGTTACCCTCTAAGATGTCTTGTCTTCTTGTGTTTAAGTCTTTACTCATCCTCTTTTCTTGTCTGATCACCTCAGTATCTCCTGCCTGCCATTGTTCACATTAACCACCAGCCTTACCTCGAGAGAGGAGATGGACCAATTGTGAGTAAACTGTTCTGAGTCGGTCTTCTCATGTTTTTAAAGTTGTCCCGATCCCAGGCTCTACTGTGATGTGAGGGCGTGTCAGAGGCACTGTTGTAGGCCATTGTTCTAGACTACTGCAGAAAGAAGCTGATCCTCAACAACTAAAAATGAAGAGTTTAAATAATTTGACATGTAATACGATCAGTTATTTCAGAAGAAAATGTACTTGCATTTGATATGTAGGCAGAATTAGTGTCAAGGATTTATGAATATTATGTAATTAAAGAAAATAGCAAGAATTGCAGAGGTAAAGTTTGATATAACTTCCCCTGCTCAATGCCAAAACATTTTAGAACTATGTATTAATGTAGATGGACTAATGAACAACATATCTTGGAACAAACACCTTTTGAATTATGAATCTATTAACGTTTTTTATTTAGACAAGCATGATCCTCATTGACATTGTTAGTTTAATTAGTAGATTCCTGTAAGGCTCGCCACAGTTTAGTTAATTGATTATGATAGCATGATGCTTAATATCAGATGAACCGTGTTGTTATAATGGTAACCATTTAACAAAATTGTTCCATACTAAGAAGTGTTTCTGTCACTGGGAGGTTGTGGCCAATAGGCAACATCAGCCCATCACTCCACAGTCTAACATTTCTTTGCACCTCAAACGTTGTTTGAAGTATATTAGGTTGCAATATCTAGCATACATGAATCTATCTGCTATAGTAATTCTGGTGTTTAGTTATTAGTTTGACAAACCAAGCCTCGTTCTGTTAACCTTGTGCTTACCATTTGCAGACAGACGTGTAAGCTTGTTTTAACTCTTTTAAATTTAAATATTTATGCACAAACTCTCATGTAAACAATGGAGATAGTGGCGCACAATGACGTTAAACAGAGATAACTGCGCACACTCGGAAGTCATGTGCCAAAATCTTCGGTTTCACCGTCCACACGACAACACTGTAACCGGAGTTTCTAAAATAACTTCACCCTGGCCGGTTTTCAAAAATGCTTGGTTTCAGTGACCTGATACAGCGATTTGTGTGGACGAACGGCATAACCCCATAGAAATAACTGCGGTTTTAAAAATTCCCGTGATCGTGTGGACAGGGCCTTTGACAAAAACAAATGTTTCTTGGATCCAGGGTATTTGTGAACTGTAATTATATTAGTATCATGCTGGTTTATGGCTGTACATATTGGAGAGAGTTTCTTCTGTCTCTATGCAGTGTTTGGTTGTGGCTCCAACACGAGAGCTGGCTCAGCAGGTTCAGCAGGTGGCGTATGAATATGGCAAGTCGTCACGCATAAAGAGCACCTGCGTGTACGGGGGCGCGCCCAAAGGGCCTCAGATCCGTGACCTAGAAAGAGGTAAGGCAGGCTCTTTTGGAATAAGGAATGCACCCACCTGTTGCTTCTCTTTCAGCGTGGACATGTTGGCCATGTTTTAACATTATATACCCTATGAACTAAACAATACCTGTTTGAAACATAAAAACATCAGGTGTTGAGATCTGCATCGCCACCCCGGGTCGTCTCATTGATTTCCTGGAGGCGGGGAAGACCAACATGCGGCGCTGCACCTACCTGGTGCTGGATGAAGCTGACCGAATGCTGGACATGGGGTTTGAACCCCAGATACGCAAGATTGTTGATCAGATTAGGGTGAGCAGAGCTCCAGCATGTCAGCCCCTTCTACTACTTTCGCTCACTGTTCTTCACATTCAAAAAATGCAGCCATAGAATACAACGTTGATCTACTAGCCACGTTGTGTTGCTTGTTGCTACTGCTGCTCTCCCCAAAGCCTGACAGGCAGACACTGATGTGGAGCGCCACCTGGCCCAAAGACGTGCGTCAGCTGGCAGAGGACTTCCTGAAGGACCCGGTCCAGATCAACGTGGGCGCCCTGGAGCTCAGCGCCAACCACAACATCCTGCAGATAGTTGATGTGTGCATGGAGAGCGAGAAGGACAACAAGTGAGTAAGGATGAGCGTTAGCATGAGTTGGGATGAGCGTTAGCATGAGTTGGGATGAGCGTTAGCATGAGTTGGGATGAGCGTTAGCATGAGTTGGGATGAGCGTTAGCATGAGTTGGGATGAGCGTTAGCATGAGTTGGGATGAGCGTTAGCACGAGTGAAGGAAAACGTGTGGATGTCCACCCCTTTATATAGTATCCCCCGTTCGGAACCACTACATTAGGTAACAGGCTGTTTTCTCCAGGTTGCTCCAGCTGATGGAGGAAATCATGGCTGAGAAGGAGAATAAGACGATCATCTTTGTGGAAACTAAGAAGCGTTGTGACGACCTGACCCGCAGGATGAGACGTGATGGGTGAGTGAGGGAGAGGATCCAACATGTACTTCTGTAGTACCAATATGAACTTGAGGTTTCTGCTACCTAATAAATAACACGCATGAATAACATTAAGGTTGGTTTGCTCCTCAGGTGGCCAGCAATGTGTATCCATGGTGACAAGAGCCAGCCAGAAAGAGACTGGGTCCTGACAGGTACTGTAACACATTAGTACTGCCTGGGTTAGTGGTGGTCACAGGTACTGTAACACATTAGTACTGCCTGGGTTAGTGGTGGTCACAGGTACTGTAACACATTAGTACTGCCTGGGTTAGTGGTGGTCACAGGTACTGTAACACATTAGTACTGCCTGGGTTAGTGGTGGTCACAGGTACTGTAACACATTAGTA
>JACXGM010032538.1:0-12594 GCA_016801145.1 Umbra pygmaea | reverse complement strand
CTGTCTTATGGAGCACACAGCTGTAATATCATTCTGTCTTATGGAGCATGCAGCTGTAATAACATAATTTTTACAAATGTAAGAGTAATTGTGAATTAGTGAACAAAATATTAGTACAATGCATTATTATGTATACCGTAATTAATATTAAAGGATACAGTGCCTTGCGAAAGTATTCGCCCCCCCTTGAACTTTTTGACCTTTTGCCACATTTCAGGCTTCAAACATAAAGATATGAAACTGTAATTTTTTGTGAAGAATCAACAACAAGTGGGACACAATCATGAAGTGGAACGAAATTTATTGGATATTTCAAACTTTTTAAAACAAATAAAAAACTGAATAATACTTTGTAGCGCCACCTTTTGCTGCGATTACAGCTGTAAGTCTTCCAGAATGGTCCTGTATTTGGCTCCATCCATCTTCCCATCAATTTTAGCCATCTTCCCTGCTGAAGAGAAGCAGGCACAAACCATGATGCTGCCACCACCATGTTTGACAATGGGGATGGTGTGTTCCGGGTGATGAGCTGTGTTGCTTTTACGCCAAACATAACGTTTTGCACTGTTGCCAAAAAGTTCAATTTTGGTTTCATCTGACCAGAGCACCTTCTTCCACATGTTTGGTGTGTCTCCCAGGTGGCTTGTGGCAAACTTTAAACAACACTTTTTATGGATATCTTTCAGAAATGGCTTTCTTCTTGCCACTCTTCCATAAAGGCCAGATTTTTTGAGTATACGACTGATTGTTGTCCTATGGACAGACTCGCCCACCTCAGCTGTAGATCTCTGCAGTTCATCCAGAGTGATTATGGGCCTCTTGGCGGCATCTCTGATCAGTCTTCTCCTTGTATGAGCTGAAAGGTTAGAGGGACGGCCGGGTCTTGGTAGATTTGCAGTGGTCTGATACTACTTCCATTTCAATATTATCACTTGCACAGTGCTCCTTGTGATGTTTAAAGCTTGGGAAATCTTTCTGTATCCAAATCTGGCTTTAAACTTCTCCACAACAGTATCTCGAACCTGCCTGGTGTGTTCCTTGTTCTTCATGATGCTCTCTGTGCTTTCAACGGATCTCTGAGCGGTGCTCAATGGATCACAGAGCAGGTGCATTTATACTGAGACTTGATTACACACAGGTGGATTCTATTTATCATCATTAGTCATTTAGGTCAACATTTGATCATTCAGAGATCCTCACTGAACTTCTGGAGAGAGTTTGCTGCACTGAAAGTAAAGGGGCTGAATAATTTTGCTCGCCCAATTTGTCAGTTTTTTATTTGTTAAAAAACTTTGAAATATCCAATAAATTTTGTTCCACTTCATGATTGTGTCCCACTTGTTGTTGCTTCTTCACAAAAAATTACAGTTTTACATCTTTATGTTTTAAGCCTGAAATGTGGCAAAAGGTCGAAATGTTCAAGGGGGCCGAATACTTTCGCAAGGCACTGTACCGTTCTTAATTTTTGTTTACATTTTTTTTTCTTTGTCTTAACAATATTTTCTACAATAAGGTTTTACCTGTTTTCAATTATAAACAGTTTAACAATGTTTTCCTCTGTTGTTGACATTTTCAGTTAATGACAATCTTTGTTTCCCCTCATTATTGCTATCTCATGAGGAAATTGCAGAAGGTAAATTCATTCTGAACTATGGCCTTACTAGATAGAAAATGTAATGAATCATGATTGTGTTTGTATGCACCTGCGTGTATTAAAAATGTTTATTTCATATTTTTCTGTAGTGTATCATATTTGACATTATTTTCATGTATTAGTTTGTTTTATATTCTCTCAAATATGTTGTGAACTTCCAAAAGTCCTTTAAAATATATAATATCTCACAAAAGTGAGTACAACCCTCACATTTTTGTAAATATTTGATTATAACTTTTCATGTGACAACACTGAAGAAATTACACTTTTCTACAATGTACACCGCGTTCCAAATTATTATGCAAATTAGAATTAAACATTAAATACAGTGGAGCAAAAAAGTATTTAGTCAGCCACCAATTGTGCAAGTTCTCCCACTTAAAAAGATGAGAGAGGCCTGTAATTTTCATCATAGCTACACTTCAACTATGAGAGACAAAATGAGAAAACAATGCCAGATTTGTTTTAATGAATTTATTGGTAAATTATGGTGGAAAATAAGTATTTGTTCACCTACAAACAAGCAAGATTTCGGGCTCTCACAGACCTGTAACTTCTTAAGAGGCTCCTCTGTCCTCCACCCGTTACCTGTATTAATGGCACCTGTCCTCTTTGAACCTGTCCACATCCTCAAACAGTCACACTCCAAACTCCACTATGGCCAAGACCAAAGAGCTGTCAAAGGACACCAGAAACAAAATTGTAGACCTGCACCAGGCTGAGAAGACTGAATCTGCAATAGGTAAGCAGCCTGGTATGAAGAAATCAACTGTGGGAGCAATCATAAGAAAATGGAAGACACAAGACCACTGATAATCTCCCCGTGGGGTCAAAATGATCACAAGAAAGCAAAAATCTCAGAACCACACGGGGGGCCTAGTGAATGACCTGCAGAGAGCTGGGACCCAGGTAAGAAAGGCTACCATCATTAACACACTACGCCATCATGGACTCAAATCCTACAGTGCCAGATGTGTCCCCCTGCTTAAGCCAGTACATGTCCAGGCCCGTCTGAGGTTTGCTTGAGAGCATTTGGATTATCCAGAAGAGGATTGGGAGAATGTCATATGGCCAGATGAAACCAAAATGGAACTTTTTGGTAAAAACTCAACTTGTCGTGTTTGGAGGAGAAATAATGCTGAGTTGCATTCAAAGAACATTATACCTACTGTGAAGCATTAGGGTGAAAACATCATGCTTTGGGCCTGTTTTTCTGCAAAGGACCAGGACGACTGATCTGTGTAAAGGAAAGAATGAATGGGGCCATGTATCGTGAGATTTTGAGAGAAAACCTCCTTCCATCAGCAAGGGCATTGAAGATGAAACATGGCTGGGTCCTTCAGCATGACCCCAAACACACCACCCTGGGAACGAAGGAGTGGCTCTGTAAGAAGCATATCAAGGTACTGGAGTGGCCTAGCCAGTCACCAGAGCTCAACCCCATAGAAAATCTTTGGAGGGAGTTGAAAGTCCGTGTTGCCCAACAACAGCCCCAAAGCATCACAGCTCTAAAGGAGATCTGCATGGAGGAATAGGCCAAAATACCAGCAACAGTGTGTGAAAACCATGTGAAGACTTACAGAAAACGTTTGACGTCTGTCATTGCCAACAAAAGGGTATATAACAAAGTATATGAACCAATAAATTTTTTTACCAATAAATTCATAAAAAATCCTACGATGTGATTTTCTGGATTGCTTTTTCTCATTTTGTCTCTCATAGTTGAAGTGTACCTATGATGAAGATTACAGGCCTCTCTCATCTTTTTAAGTGGGAGAACTTGAACAATTGGTGGCTGACTAAATACTTTTTTGCCCCACTGTATAGACATGAAATGTATTGTTGTAAATCGGAGAGATCACCTTGACAGGCCAGTCCTGCCTGTAAGTCCCTTGAAAGCCTGTTCCTGTAAATTGTCAGCAGAGCCGTGTCACTCCATCCACTCCCAGCAGCTAATGTGCGGAACTCTAGGGAACTCATAGTCGGCAGCAGAACGTCACCCTTGGCGCAGTTCACACAGCTGGTCCCCTGTACTGCGTCCTGTGGCTGTGTGATCAAATACATCCTTGAACAGTCTCAAGAACACAACCTCGTCATTCAGGTCTTTGCTGTCAGAGGCCCATAAAGCAGTAGCCCATTCCAGGGCTTTGCCCGTTAACAGGATATAACGAAATCTAATTTGTTATGGTCAGTATGAAACTGGACTGGGTGATGGCTCACATACAGGGAACATTGCAATAAAAAACCCTTGCACTTGCCTGGTGTATCATCATACTTTCTGGGCATGGAAATGTGAGGAGCAGATGCAGTTGCAATCTGCTCTTCCTGGGACAGCAAAGACAAGGAGGTTTGGCAGAGTAGGCGGCCAAGTTCATCTATCTGCTCCTCTTGAAGCGAGGCGAGCATTCACCTCTGGTTGATCCATCTCCGTCGTCCTTTAGTGGGTGAGGTATTCTGTAATGATTGACCCAGGACCAGGACTGAACAAATATAGCTATTTATTTCCAAATAAGAACATATGCACAATGGTCAAAATGCAGGCAGCACTAGTTGCATAGGGTTAGTTACACAGGGCTGGTAGTCAAAGCAGGCAGGGTTCGTTACACAGGGCTGGTAGTCAAAGCAAGCAGGGTTCGTTTAAGTATTGTTGGGACTTGATCACTGCTGGAGTGGAAGGGTCCATTCTGAAGTGATGGGGAGCTGCGACTTGGCGCCGTCACACTCATAATGTGACTCAGTAGTGTGTATGGCCCCCACGTGCCTGTATGCACTCCAGACAATCTCTGGGCATAGTCCTGATGATACGGCGGATGGTGTCCTGGGGGATGCCCTCCCAGACTTGGATCAGGTCATCAGTGAGCACCTGGAAAGTCTGTAGCTCAAATGGTGGCATCAGATGCACCGATACATAACTTCCCAGCAGTTTTCAATTGGATTCAGGTCTCGGGAACATGGCAGTCAATGGCATCAATACCTTCACCATGCAGGAACTGCCTACACACTCTAGCCACATGAGGCCAGGCATTGTCCTGCACCAGGAGGAACCCAGGGCCAGCTGCACCCATGTAAGGTCTGATGAAGGGTCTAAGGATTTCATCCCAGTACCTAACTGCGGTCAGGGTGCCATTGGCTAGCACGTGGAGGTCTGTGTGACCCTCTAAGGGTAAGCATCCCCAGAACATCACATATGTTGCAGGCAACATAGCATTAACCACAGCATCTCCAGACTCTTTTACGTGTGTGCTCAGTGTGAACCTGCTCTCATCTTTGCGGAGAACGGGGCCCAATGGCGGCCGTACCAATTCTGCTGTGCTCTGGCGAATGCCAATCATGCTGCACGATGCCGGGCTGTGAGCACAGGTCCCACAATAGGACGTTGTGCCCTCCTGCCACCATCATAGTCTGTTTCTGACAGTTTGATCAGAAACATGCACACCAGTAGCCCACTGGAGGTCATTTTGTAGGGCTCTATCAGTGCTCCTCCTGTTCCTCCATGAAAAAAGGAGCAGATACTGGTCCTGCTGCTGAATAGAGGCCCTTCTAATGCACTGTCCAGGTCTCTTTGTGTAATGGCCTCTCTCCTGTTATCTCCTCCATGGTCTTGAGACTGTACTGGGACACACAGTAAACCTTGCCATGGCACATATGGATTTGTCATCCTGGAGGTGCTGGACTACCTGTGCAATTATATACCGACTCATGCTACCATAAGTGACAAGGACACTAGAAAACTGAAGAAGAATCAGTCAAAAAGGATGAGAGAGCAGTTGTCTTTGTCCACGGGGGTGGAGCCGCAGGGGGCGGTGCAGCAGGCTCCAGCTGAAGGGGCGGAGCTGCAGGCTCCAGTGCTGCAGGGACAAGCTGAGTGGGTGGGGCAGCTGGTACCAACCAAGGTGTATAATTCAGAATCTTCCTCATAGTCTTCATCTTCTTCTACATCTTTGTGCTGCGACAGTCTGCCCTATTGGCCCCAAAGGTAGACCGACCGTTGTCCCATTTGCCCATAGTAGTCTCCCACTTGTGCTAGTCGAAGTTGCATGAAGTAGCGTTTGGCACTGTTAACCTTGCCCAGATGACGGAAGGTGCTGGAGAACAGAGATAAATGCGAAGGTCAAAGTGAAAAGAAAACTTTGTTTTAATGCAGCAAACAATTAGTATTAGTAATTAGTAATAAATAGACTTTGTACAGTCAAAATCATGTCAAAAAGATGGTAACTAGAGATAGCAAAATCACCTACACTCACACATATTACGTAAAGAGAATGAACCACACCAACTAACACAAACACTGGACCTAAATACACATCAAATGACTGAATAGGAGTCCTGTGTTTGTTGTTGATTGTGAAGCTGAATGAACTATTTGATGGGAAGTGAATGACGAAAGCAGTCTGAGGGACAACATACAAAACACAGAGTTGGTGGCAGCAGGGGATACCACACTGTCATGTCCAGGAGGGGGCAACTGTGACATATCCATGTCAAATCCTTTCATTGCATTTTTACCTCTATATATATTTTTTACTCTTTAAATTTTTACTATAAACTTTTAATATATTTTGTATTGTCATTTTGAATATACAGAGTTGTAATGGGGGACCCTGTGGTGTAGTGGCCTAAGTCATTGCACTGCCCGTCAGTCTATGTCATGATAGTCTCTGATAGGCTGATGTGTGGTGAGCGTTCTGGCGCAAAATGGCTGCCGTGCTTCACCACCAAGTGGGTGCTACACATTGGTGGTGGATGACGTGGGCTTTCCCCCTCACTGTGTAAAGCGCTTTGGGTTCCTTGGAAGAAAAGCGCTATATAAGTTGAATGCATTATTATTATTATTATTTAGTCTCTGGTTCGAGCCTGACTGTGAGATCTCTGACCTTCCCCGGCACTTTTGCATGAGGCAACACAAAATTGGCATAGCGCTGGCCGGGATTTGGATTTGATAAATCAGATTATCTATCCTGCCACGTCGCTCACCAGCAACTCCTTGTGTTCAGATCGGGGACCTGTGTGTTCAATCACGGAAGTATATTTGGTGAACAAAATCATCCCGTGCAAGATCTGGCTAAAGGCTTTCGTTTTGGATTTGCAGTGAGAAAAGAATCTGCGGTTAGGCAACGTGGTTTGATGAACCAAATGTGTGCCCTTCGCCATCCAACAGATCTGTCCAAGAAGTTGCAATGCTGCCAACAAGGCAGGGAATTGGGAGGGGAGAAAAATTGGGAAAAATCTACAAATAAAAAAGAAAGAGTTGTAATAAGTACAAAGTAAAAGTGGGACATTCTTTAATGAAACCCAAATGACCCAAATGATGAATGGTAATGGGAGTTTAAATAACTTATCATAATTTATTTTTTGTTTTTTTAGCTCACTCCTTTTACCTGGTCATTTTATTCTTAATTAGGAAATTTCCAAAACTCAACAATCTCCGCTGAACCCAGAAAAATACATTCACTTTGTACTTTTTAAAACTCTGATTATATATTCCTTTTTTTTACCTTCATAACCTATTCATTTACTACATTGTCTGGAGCCATGGCATAAGATTGTTAATATCCATATGCTACTACATTTCTGTGAATGTGACAGATTAACTCATCTAATGTAAACCCACTGTCACAACATTATCACTTCTCAATGAATCTCTTTCAACAAAGAAATGCATTAGTAAAAAACTTATTTTATAATTTTTTTTTCATTCATATTTTGCATTCTTTATAATAAATTAAACATAAAGATTAATTTAGTATAATTCTAAAATATTAAGGTCAATGGAAATTTCCAGTACTTTCTGAATAAATTGTGTTTGTACTTTGTTTCTCAGTTTGTAAGGTCAAGACACTAGTGACATCACAGTTGTTTATCCCACAGTTGTTTAACAGCTGTCCTGTTTGATTGGCTCTGTTTTTACATGTGACAGGTGTCAATCACTATATTGGATGAGAATGACAACAGCCCAGAATTTGATATCACCTCGGATTCATTGGTGGATATTCCAGAGGACACAGCCAAAGGGAAGAGAGTGGCTGTGGTGTTGGCACGTGACAGAGATGCTGGGAATAATGGACTGGTGAGTAGGGATAGAAAAGAGAGATAATGGATTGGTCAGGGGTCACTATTCTGAAATCAAATTAATCTAATTCCCAGACACTTTACCCAAATCTGCCAAATTTCTGGTGGAATCCTTTGATTAACCCGTTTAATCTCATTGGTCATAAAAGTGACCGTAAAAAAACAAATAATGAATATGCTCTAAAAGTGTTACTGATTACATTAGCAATTTTAGATGTGTTCATGTCAAAAATAATTTGGGATTAAATAGGTTAAAAACAGTAGCCAATCAGTAAGATGTGAAAATTTCCTGTGGCAATTGGACTTTATCCAAGTAAAGTGCATGCATTTAGGTCTAAATTAGGAACTTCCATGATCTATTAAACACAGCCAAGTGCAGGTGAAACTAGTACGTTAACCTTTTAAACCTCTGGTGGTAGGCTATTAAGTGGTAATATGAAGAAGATGGCTCAGACAAACATGCATGTAATTGAAGTGTTTGTATCTGACCAAATGCCAAACCATGAGTATTTCGATATACAAATTCAAAAGATGACAAACAATTTAGACTCCCATGGAATGATCCAGTCCTACCCTAAAGTCCAACTTCTAAGTGTTTTTTTGGCATGTATGTGTCCATCCACCTAGCAAATTGACCAGCTCTTTCTCATTTCCTTAGGTAAACTTCACTCTCGTGGCAGGGAACATGCAGGATGTGTTTGAAATCCGGACCTTGAACCACACCTACGGAGAAGTCTACGTCAACATGCCTTTGGACAGAGAGTCTGTTGACCGATATCTACTCAAGGTTAGCTAAAACTTAGTTCATGTTTATTAACGCACCTCTAGGTCTGAAAATAAACAGGAAAAAACAGCATTCCCTGGTTTTGCATAAACCCTGTATTTTTACTGATAATGAGTTAAGTAAGTGCTGTTTACATTTCAAGATATTTCAGACACATGTACTACTGTAAATATCTAGAGAAAAGCACCAGACAAGATAACAATTTATTGTGTAAATCTGCAGGTCTCTATAGAATAGCTGCTGCGTTTCACTCCACTTTCCGAGGTAGTGTTCAACACATTTCCGAAAGAGCCCACCTGGAGCTTTGCAAATGTAAATGCAATTGTTCAGGAACATCTCAAGAAAAGGTGTATTGCAGGAATATTCTTCATGTGTAGGTCAATAGGCTGGTCTGGTTTCGATGCAAAGTGTGCACGCATCCAGCTCGGGATATCTCACTGGACATTTTTGTTTATTGATAACCAGAATTTAAGAAGACCACTCCCCAAATACATAATGAACTTCTACAAGATTTTGTAGTGTGTCTAAAAGAGCATTTGTGAAGTCAGGCACTGATGTTGGACGAGAACGCCTGGCTCTCAATCACCGTTTCACACCCAACATTGTTCATTTGGGTTGAGGTCAGGACTCGTTCACACCAAACTTGTCAAATCATGTTTTCATGGACCCCGCTTTGTTCACAGGGGCACAGTCATGCTGGAACAGAAAAGTGCCTTCCCCAAACTGTTCCCCAAGTGTCTAAAATGTCTTCCTGTAAAATCCTGTAGCATTAAGATAACTTTTCACTGGAACTATTAGGCCTACCCAAATCCTGAACAAATGCTCTAGACCATTATCCTTATTCGACCAAACGTTACAGTAAGCACTATGCATTCCGGTAGGTATTTTTCTCCTGGCATCACCACACCCAGATTCGCCCATTAGACTGGCAGATAGTGAAGACTGATTCATTACTGCTCCAGAGTCCAGAGGTGGCTTGTTTGATACTGACTTGTGACAAAGGTGACATCAGTGCCATATTGAGCTCTTCAGTATGAACCACTGCCAATCTTGGTCTATGGAGATTTCATGGCCATGTGCTGGATTTTATGCATCTGTGAGCAATGGGTGTGGCTGAAACACCTGATCTCCATACTTAGTGGACTGAGACTACTACAGTGAAAATAGTGATGTTTTTTGTTTTCCATTTCAAACAAATCTAAAACTTTGCTTTAACAGTTTGTGTTAATGTCTGAATTGTTAATGATTTCAGAAAACGTCTTATGAATGATCTGGTTGCTTATTTTAGCTTTTCTGTTTGGAATCAAAATATGAACCATACATGTAATCAAGATAAATAGGATGGAAATAAAATGTTTTCTTAGCACTTGAGCACATTTCTCTAATGCAGCTCTACTTTGTCACATGCCATCAAACGTGTCAATATTACATTCTACATTCTACACCAAAAACAAAAATCTACTTTTTGTTTGGCTATTTCCAATTGCAAGGTAGAATGAAAACACACATCAGCCATTGAAAACCAAAGGTTGAGATTCTTGAACTTTGATGCTGCACAACATGGGCAGTGTAGCAGTTTTCATTGATTGCAAACCAAGTGTAAACCTCCTGTGACTGTAATGTATATACAAATGTTTAAAATATGCTCCCTTGCTTAATCACATGAGTATATATTTGTGTATGTATAGGTAATTGAGTAAAGAATTTTGTGTCATGACAGTTGCGTGCCACGGACAGTGGCGTGCCTCCCCGTTACAGCGATTTCTCTCTAACCATCAACATTCTGGACATCAACGACAACGCTCCTGTCATTCAGCGCCCCGGGGGCTACAATGTCAGCATTAGTGAAGTGAGTCCACCAGACAGTCACACAAATACTGTATACACTCACACACGTCAATCAGTAAATTACCTAAACCAGTGTTTCTCAAACTCTGGCACATGTACCACTGGTGGTACGTGGAGCACCCAGTTGTGGTTGGGTACACCATTTGACAAGAAAAAAAATAGTTTGATATATTGTATTGTAGCATTAATCAAACATGTTGTGGTTGTCCAGTAAAGCTTAGCCCATGTATTTATAGCAGCCATGCAGGGCGAGTATAGGCTTTTTGGGTGCTGGTACTGCTCCTGAGATTCATAGGCTTAATAGCTTAAGGGAATGCTCCAGACCCCTAAACACCTAGAAGTCGTTGTGCCAGTCATGTTTTCCGAAATGACAATCACTAAATACACCTTCACAGCACATTCGATAATTTCCAACTCGACCACCGTAAGTTGAACAACAAAAACCTTTGTTTACGTCACTGCAATATTTTTTACGTACGAAATGTTATTTTTTTTGCCAGTCAATCTTTGAATCGACTCGATAAGAGATTAAAACAGGACAAATAGATATCAGGAAGTAAAACGAACACATCTAGATGTATTTTAATTGGTTGCCTATCATTGCTTGTTGAACATATTTAATTGAAGAACAGTATTTTTCCAATGCAATACATCTCCTCTCCTTAGCGAAGTTTTACTTTTTGCTGGTCAAGTGAGTAACCACGGTGCCTGACAAATCATTCACTCATTTTACAATACATATGGCACCTTCTGTCAAGGTCGGAAATTTGGATTGCATCATACGTTTTATTAACCTCATTGTTGCTTTTTATTTTTCCATCAGGTTAAGAGAGTGATTTTCACCATATTTGGATAATTAGGGGTGTGTTGATATGCAAATCGGATAGGCTGTGCACGAGCAATGACGCTAAGAACAAGTGGTATTTCAACCGTACATGTCAGAATTTCTCCCAAATTACATTCTCAGAAAACTATTTTGAAAACATGAATTACATTATATACCAATACATTTGGGGTATTTTTACATTTCAGCTGCACGTTTTGCTATTAGACTATATTCATCATTCAATTATGTTTCACCTACATTCATGCAAGAACATTCCACACAGTCCATACATTCCATAGCATTCAAAATTATATTGCAACATGCATGGTTAAGGTTAAGCATGAGGTTACTAACAGTTATGGTTAGGTCTGACAACGGTTAATGGACAAGAAAACACACACAAATCCATCTGGAATTGAAAATCAACACTACTTACATGCTGCGTCATGAACGTCATATGTTCATATTTAACATAGTTTGGTTGTTAAATTTAGTTTCATACGAACGTAATTGACCCTCATACGTTCATATTTCACTGTTTTAGTTTTTCTAAATAGTTCCTTCAGAACATATTTCATGCGATTTTGGCCTTGGTATTTATCACTTGTGATATCCTACAGGTGTGCGTAAAATGGTGATACAAAATCCAATTTTTTTATGCGTACACATTAGTTCCTTTTGTTAAGTACAAATTTAGGATTGTTTCTACACATACTTCATAAATGAGGCCCCTGGAGCATTCCTTTAAACTGTTTAACATACTCATCACATGGTCACATACTGTACAGGTCCTTCTCAAGAAATTAACATATTGTGATAAAGTTCATTATTTTCCATAATGTAATGATAAAAATTAAACTTTCATATATTTTAGATTCATTGCACACCAACTGAAATATTTCAGTTCATTTATTGTTTTAATACTGATGATTTTGGCATACAGCTAATGAAAACCCAAATTTCCTATCTCAAAGAATTAGCATATTTCATCTGACCAATAAAAGAAGTGTTTGTAATACAAAAAAAAGAAAAGAAAAAGTCAACCTTCAAATAATCATGTTCAGTTATGCACTCAATACTTGGTTGGGAATCCTTTTGCAGAAATGAGTGCTTCAATGCGGCGTGGCATGGAGGCAATCAGCCTGTGGCACTGCTGAGGTGTGATGGAGGCCCAGGATGCTTCGATAGCGGCCTTAAGCTCATCACAATATCCCACAGATTCTCTATGGGGTTCAGGTCAGGAGAGTTGGCAGGCCAATTGAGCACAGTAATACCATGGTCAGTAAACCATTTAACAGTGGTTTTGGCACTGTGAGCAGGTGCCAGGTCGTGCTGAAAAATGAAATCTTCATCTCCATGAAGCTTTTCAGCAGATGGAAGCATGAAATGCTCCAAAATCTCCTGATAGCTAGC
>JACXGM010032537.1:0-12595 GCA_016801145.1 Umbra pygmaea | reverse complement strand
GGCGACCCTCTCGTCCACCGGGGTAAACTCCAACGTAGCGGCGCTCAGCCGGGGGCTTGTGAGTATCCCCACACCCGCCCGGCGCCTCACACCCTGGGCAACTCCGGAGAAGAAAAGAGTCCAACCCCTATCCAGGAGAATGGTTCCAGAACCGAGACTGTGCGTAGAGGTAAGCCCCACCAGATCTAATTGGTCGCGCTCAACCTCCCGCACTAGTTCCAGCTCCTTCCCCCCCAGAGAGGTGACGTTCCTCGTCCCCAGAGCCAGCCTCTGCTGCCCAGGTCTGGTCCGTCGAGGCCCCTGTGTTGTGAGTATGTTTGATATTTACAGCTTTGTAAGTTTATATTGACAATAAAAATATTTATTGTGATGTATCCTAATAGCACTACTTAGGCAGAGATAGAACAAAATGTATAAATGTATTTCAGACTACAGCCAATTTATTTGCAAATACAGTAAGTGTACATGACATACAAGATATTGGAGAACAGAATTAAAGTAGCAACGTAGTTCATCCCTGTGCTGTTTGGCCTGTTGTTGCATTTGTTGTTTGATGCAGAGAGGCCTGCCGAAGATCATGTTCTTTCCATCCACCTATGCAGTTTGGGAAGTTTAACTGACTGTGGAATCCATCTGTTACATTCTGCCACTGTGTCCGGGCACTGAAATATAAGGAAATGTAAACCCCAAGACAAGCTCGTTCAAGTAAGACAATTAAATAATGTGATTATTATACTGCACATTGCTTCAGCCAGTGACAGCAAAAGCATTAAAAATATACATTATACAACACTGCAACTACAACAATGATACTATATAATAATAAATGCCTAAAGTAAGCACTGTATAATACAGACTGCACTGTAATAGTAATAATAAGCTTTATTTGTATAGCACCTTTTATACACGGAATGCTGCTCAAAGTGCTTTATATTTGGAACATTTAACACAATAATAGAGGATAAAATCATAATACCAATAATAAAATTAATACATATGAATTTAAATACATATGTTTAAGGAACATAACGACCAGAAAATATGCAGCCTTCTATAGGAAATTCTATAGGAAACAGGGAGCCAGTGCAGTTCAGCTAGCACAGGGGTGATGTGCTCTCTCTTCTTGGTCTTAGTTAAAAGTCTAGCAGCAGAGTTCTGTATAAGTTCCAATTAATTTTTATGTTTTTTTGGGAGACCAGTAAAAAGTGCATTGCAGTAGTCTAACCTAGTAGTGATAAATTCATTGCAAACTTTTTGGTAGTAAGACTGCCTATATTTAGTAATCCCATGTTAACTGAAAATGTGTCTGGCTTTTGGAGAAAATGCTGAGGTATGGAAACGATATTCATTACGTTTCTGATTTAAAAATTGCCTTTTGTTTTTACTATACGATGGGCAGAAATCAACATTGGAATAGAACTATAAGTGTAAGTCATGCTCTTACATGGAGAAGTTTGATCCATAGTGGTAGTAGTACTAAATGTTTCCCTGTAGAAGACATTTTCAGATCCATCCACATGTACAGTGCCATTTGAATACATTTGTGAAATGCTCCACAGAATGTCAATGCCTCAGGGTGGTCGTTACGTTGTCAGAGAGCAACCTGGCTTCATGTCAGTTTGGATGTAGACCATCATCCTTCAGCAGGCTGGGCCTCTCCCAGAACAGGTCAAAGTTGTTGAGGGATGCTAGGGAAGCACAGTAGTGTTTCAGCCAGGTGTGGAGGTCAAACAGTATGGACCATCTCTCAGCACCCTTTCTGTAGTTAGGGAGAGGTCCAGAGATGACAATACATTTTCCTGTGCCCATCAGGTTGGTGATTAGAGTTTTGTAATTTTCCTGCAATGCTACTGACCGCCTCTCTCTGATTTCGTTTGTGCCCAAATGCACAATGATGTTGTTGACATTAGCGTGACAGGTGAGAATGCTTGGGAGTTTGTGTTGGATGTCACAGACCTTGGCACAAGGAAAGCAGTAGACCTTGGAGGGGCCGCTAGGTGAAGGGGGAATGTAGAGGTCCCTGACCACGGAGCTGCTGATGACCAGGGTGGAAGTTGTTGAGTTCAGCGGAGGAGGCGATCGAGGGGGCACCAACTGTGTGGAGGGACCAGGATGAGTGGCACGGGGGCATGGCAGAGGTGGGTTGTCACAGAGTGGGAAGTACTCCTCATCATCCATGAGAATGGTGTAGCGATTCTCCAGTCGTAGAGGTTGGGCTAGGCCTGGGGGTTGTCGCAGTGCTTGCTTGTCCGACATTGGTTCAGGCTGGTGTGGAGTAGAGCTGACCAGCAGAGCGGGCTTGGTTCTCAGCAGAGGCCAGGGACAGAGATTGGATTAGTGTGTGGCAAAATAAAAGTAGCGCAGGGCAGAGTGGAATCAGGCCATTCGACGTTAGCATTGTAAACAACGTTTCTATAATATATATATATACTCTTTCCTGTTTTCACTAGCGAACAACTTTTACTAGAACATTTTAATAGATATTACTAGTCAGTATTTCAGTCACTGGAAACGGACGGCCATGTCACAAAGCTCTTCGGTATTAGCAAGGTGTACCTAATGAAGTGGCTGGTGAGTGTACACCAACTGTGTTTTTGTAATGTAGAATTAAGTCACATGGATAGCTTTGTCAAATGTAAAACAACAGATTGTAGACCAGTAGTTTACTCACCATAGAAAAACTTGAACCCTGAGAACAGAGGGTTTGAATGCGGTGGGGCCCGCGCGTTTGCCTGGCAACACTGTGTGGTGTCAGGAGCACAAGCTCTTTGGTTTCCTCTACAGAAGAATAGCGGTCGTAATTCATTGCAATAATTATAGTTAATTCATTGCATAGATAGGTAGTGGGTCCATGTTCATGTGTTGCTAAAATTAGTCTATTGTTGGATGAAACCAATTTTTTGTGAATGTTTTACAAATGCAGTTGTTTTCACATGAAACACTGACAATATATTCAATCAATATGCAATCACGTGCTCATATTATTTCTTTACACACCATACAATTGCATTTGGTTACAATTCACTAGTTTTGTAGTGACTTCACACCAGCCGCGGTCGGTGAATCTTAATTGGGGAGGACGGGCTCGTATTACGCTCAGAACCGGAGTGAATGGAATGTGTGCAAATCAAAAAAACAATTGGTTTTGTTCGTTGCGCACCATTCCATTCACTCCGGTGCCGAGCGTAATACGAGCCCGTCCTCCCCAATTAAGATCCACCGACCGCGGCTGCTTCACACTGATTATTGCGGTTAATTCAAACGAGCGCTATTGCTTTGAAGAGAGAACTCGGGAGTTCGTATTGCCAATATTGTGTGGTGTTGCCGGGGAAACGCGCCGGCCCCACCGCAAGCGATGCCTCGGACTGAGAACCATAACACATGTTACACTAAAAAGGTCCAAAGAGCTATTCTGTATTATAAACAGGATGATAGCCATGGTAGATGACACATTATACTATGGGTATGAAATCACATCAATTTTTACTCTAAACACATTGGAAACCAGTTCATAAAAGCAATAAAGCATGTTGGGGTGTCATTTATATATAGCCAATATAACAATGGTAATCGCTGTCTCCAGGCACTCCACAATGCATCATGCCTATGAACGGCTCTCAGCAGTGGTATACTGGTGCCTTATAGCTTAAGTATATTATTTATCACTCACCTCAGCATCCAATCTACTGTAACTCACATAAAAAGTCCACACATACCTTCAAATATTTGTCTTTCAAAACATGGTATATTGCTTCACATGTTTCTGGAACAATTTGACGGATAGTTTTTTTCATCACTGGAAAAAAAACATAGCATATGGATCGAAATAAAGTGCAGTAATATAGCCATCGTTAGCTTGCTTACCTGTAGCCAAGAAGTGCAGTGTTTATCATTGCGTTCCCCAACGGAGATGCAGTCCAGGTAGTTTGAGTTTTCCGTCTTAAAATTGGACTGAGAAGTTGCTTCAGGTGTCTCCTCTGCTTTTTCTTCAACCAAGAAAAGACACAGGGCTCCCCATGCCAGTACCAGTCTCCGTTGGACATTGTTTTTGATCAGTGTGATTAAAATTACAACCACTGAGAAAATAGTCTTGCCCGTTACCATACAGTTACACAACAAAAAAATGTTTGTATATCCGCGTTGCTGCTTCTGGCGTCCACTTTTTTGATCGAAGAGTGCAGATTACCTCCGCCTGCCGGTGTTACGTCCCCAGTCTAAATGTACTGTACATAAAAATGTGTATTACCTGTTCTGTTTTTCTTCTTGTATGTGTTTGTTTGGTTCTGTGTGTCTATTTCCCCACAGGTGGCGCAAATCCAGTTATCATGGTCAATAATCAATGACTCCTCCCCTCCATGATCCGGTTCACCTGGTTCCAGTCGTTAACATCAATCCCATCATGCCCTTCATCCCTATATTAGTGTGCCATTTTGTATCTAATCTCTCTCTCTTCCTGTGTGTAAAGTTGCTCTCCGGTTGTAAGGTGGATACTCTGTGTGAGGTTGCCTTATTTGTGATTCGGTAGTGCAGTGTTATGGGGTTAGTTTTTGTGGTAGAGGGAGAGCTTTGTTTGGTTTGTTGTGGAGTGACTGGTAGGCCTATAGTGAGAGTGTTAGTGTGTAGTGCTGTGTTTGTTATATTTGCCGTGTTTGTAAATGTGATATTATTAACACTCTGTTCCTTTTTGTGTTCCCAGAGGGGGAGAGGACACACCTGGGAGTGTGTTAGGCAAGACGGCCTGGCCTTACACCACCCGTAGGGTATTTCTCCTGTTAAAAACACTAGGTTAGACCTGGACAGACCACACCTGTACTTTGGTTAGGGCGCCTTATTTGTGTGCCAGTATAGGTGTAGGTCTGTGTATGTGTTAGTTTAGAGCAGGTAAGAGTTACCCTTTGTTTTATGTTCTTTTCTTTGGTTCTGTTCAGCCTCTCCTCCTAAAAACATATATTATTTATTAATTTACCATGGCAAATAAAAGCCTGAACAGTAGGGTGTCAGGTCCCCCTCCTACGGGAGCTAGATTGTAACAGTCGTTATGAAGAGATATTTCCTCTCAGGCATGCGCACAATGTAGGTGGTGCTTGGGCTGTCGGCCGTGTCAAGGCGGTGTGTTCGTGTGCTATTTTTAACCCAAAGACCAAGGTGACGCGGCCCGATGTGGGCAACGGCAACAATCCGGCTAGTCGCACTGACGAGTCAGCAGTTGATTTGGTGTGTCACGGCCTTAAGACAGCACTACAGGGTGACAAGAAGGACAGCTGATCGTCCTCACATTGGCAGACCATGTGTAACAACACTTACACAGGATAAGTATATCCAAACATCACGCATGTGGGACAGGTACAACTGCCTATGTTACACCAGGAAAGCACAATCCCTCCATCAGTGCTCAGATTGTCTGTAATAGGCTGAGAGAGGCTGGACTAAGGGCCTGTAGACCTGTTGTAAAGCAGGTCCTCACCAGACACCACCTGCAACAATATCAACTATGGGCACAAACCCACCTTCTCTGGACCAGACAGGACTGGCAGAAAGTGATCTTCACATTAATTTTTCTCCTCTCCCTTTTCCCACTAACCCTGCCTTGTCGGCATCTCCACTGAGATGTGGGATGGTGAGGGTTGCTCACACGGTTCATCCAACCACATTCTTTTTCACACTGCTCATCCAACGCAGAAGCCTTAATCAGATCATGTACAGGATGATTACATTCACAGCATCTCACATCTCACAGCAAAAACTGGCAAATCTGGTGTATTACACAAGGAAGAGATGCATTACTTACGCAGTTGGTGGCCGGACCAGCTAATGAATGTTACTTTAGATTTTGACCCCCCCTTTTTTCAGGGACACATTATTCCATTTCTGTTCGTCACATGTCTGGGAAACTATGTTTCAGTTTATGTCTTAGATAGTTCATCGTTTTCTACTCATACAAATATTTACACATTTTAAGTTTGCTTAAATTAAAAGCAGTTGAAAGTGAGCAGACGTTCCGTTTTTGCTGTGTTTATAAAGTTTATTGGATTTTTTTTAAATATCAAGGAATACAGTTGTTACAGTGTTTGTATGCTGGTCAGAAGAAAGAGAAAGTAGTTCCATAGAGCCCTAGCATGAGGTAGCGCAAATTGGCACAAACCTACCCAGGATTAGGTATAGATAGGTCGGATAATGTAACTCTCCATTTTGTTCTCTTGCGACTTCTTATATGCAGATTAGGTGACTGTGAGTTCTAGCATGGAATTATAGTTGGTATGTAATCCTTCCAGAAGTGTGCTGAACAAAGGCTTCCATGTTGGACAAGCAGTGTGATAAGAGTAGGATGGCTCGCCAACATGTGGTTAAAGGCACCTTGTGCCCAGCCTTCACCATCCCGCTCCTGTCCAAGGAGTTGCAGAACTGTCAACAAGGCAGGGCCAGGGGATGTGGACATGACCAATTAAAAAAAAATATTTTAGTGAGAAACATTTGGACAAGAAAAATAAATAATGTCTCATTACTGGTGGATTAATTGGCAGCCATTTTTATATGTATCGCAAATACACTTTGTTTTATCAAAGTATTAATGCATGTTGTCCTTAAACTACCTTGTATCCTGCATTTTTTTACTCAAAAGGGGAATGATATACAGTCAATATTTCACATTCACCAGTATTCTTCATTTGAAATGCCCTTTGTATATTGGTGGGACTCATTTGGCCTGCCTCCCCCGCTGACATGGTGACGTACTCTCTCAGGAAGAACCTTTGAAGTTAATGAAGAATCATGAAGAATGTGTGATTAGGTTCTGCCTCAAAGGCCGGCCGGTAGTATTTTGTGCATGGTCCACCCCTACCAATAACAAAATATATATATTTCTTATTAATATATTGTTTTAGCATTCAAGTACTTTGTTATGACTGAAAATGCTGTGAAGGCTAACATATCTCAGGTCTTGGTATTTTTCACATTATGATTCGAAATGCAACTGTATCTTCAGTATGGTGCAATGAGCAGTGAGCACATTCGTCCAGCTAATAATGGCAAATCAGAATGAAATCGCGAAATAGATTTTTTACATTTTCTGTAAAATGTTTCACATTTTCCTTAAACTGTTTTCAAGTTTGGAGACTCATGCAGTATAGTAGAAACATAGCTCTGTCTCTACATTTCTCTGAGGACAGAAAGAGCATGTCCTGTAGGTAATTCTGCCTTTGAACTCCTCTCCATATTCAACTAGGTTGCAGGAAAGACTTACTGTGGGTGCAGCTGAAATCAGCAAGGGGCTTTTATATTGTTTCCAGTTTTGCATTTAATTGAATTCTGCTTATCATTACCCTTCCATTTAATATATGTATTATACATTACAGTATGATTCAGAGGGCTTAAATGTACAGGCTGTATAGGTTGTCACCCTCTTTTCACCCTTCCTTTCGTCTTACTTTTTACATTTTTATTCTTTACTGTTTTTTACTGTTTTAACTGCATTGCTGAGCCATGGCACAACATTTTTACTTTACATGCAATTACATCTGCATCTCCTGTACATGTGACAAATAAACAAAACTTCAACTTGAAAAAGTAGGTTCAAATACAGAGACCATGAGTGATTTATAATTGACAGGTTGGTAGAAAATGTATAGGCCCATCACTGAAACATACCATGGAAAGCAAATAAAATAATGATGCAAAGCCATTTTGGTGATATGAGCAATAAGATAATTTAAAGATTGCCAGTTCAAGCACTGAGTGGGCCACAATTGTTTGTGCCCTTGAGCAAAATACTGAATAGCATTTTGGCACACAATCATTCAGTTACTGGTAGTAAGGGGCTTTGTAATATTGAATTAATTGAATCAACTGTGCCAGTCCCAGGGATACAACAAATATGTGAGACCTCTTGTGGTCCCCCAGGAGAAGGTTGGAAAACCTTGGCCAAAAGTGCATTACTAAGACTTAAAAAACAAACATATATAAAGAAAGTTTCTGAATAGAAAGCAAAATCTTTCATCATTATTTTGAGGTCAAATTGATTATAGATGCAGTATAACATTACAGTGGCCTCCCCTAAGGGATTTATTGTTTATCTTCTTCATCTGTCATTCAAAATATCCACAGAAATCTACACCTTATGTGAAATAAAAAATAAAATGATAATAAAGTAAAAGAAAAAGAAAATCATGAAAAAAAAATTGTCATGTGCTCTTTATTTTTTTGCCACTTTTTCTCCCCTCCGGCAGCTCTGCAGCTCCACAAATCTTGAACAGAAGTAGGATGTTGAAGGGACCTCACATGGTTCAGCCAACCACATGTCGCCAAGCCAACGATTCTTTACACCATGCTAATCCAAAATGAGAGCCTTTAGTCAGCTCATGCCAGGGATGATTACATTCACTGACTACTTCCTTGATTGAATTTACAGGCCCCCGATCTGCACACAAGCAGTTGCTGAACAGCGATATCTATGGGATGCTTATCTATTCAGAATTCCTGGCAGCGTAATGTCAATTTGCGCTGCCTCCTGCTGTAGGTCCAGGAATGACGGAGAACCCATAGTCAAGCTCAAACCACTGACTAGCATGATGTAACTTGTTCTGCAATGCAGTGACCATATGACGATTACATTGTCAATGGCAATGATGTCATAGTGTCGAAACGATTGTTAATTCAAATTGAACCTTACTCGCATTGCATGCTCTGGCACCGCACAACCTTGCATCGCAATGAGATGGATGAAATGACATATAGCCTATTTCGTTATTTCCCTATTTGCTATAGGCCAAAGCCTTCATGTAATAAAAATGATGTGGTAGGCTAGTGAAACAGTGCAAGACTACAATGAAAATGTATTGTAGAATGAGCCGAGTTCACCAAGCTGCACGAAGTTGGCTGTATCTTATATAACAAATTTTTCCAGCATTTTCATTATTAACAATTAATTTCCGGGCCGAATAGAGTTCCATTTTAGAATGCCTTTTAGCAAATGTCCTATTCTTGAGAGAGGGATAGAAAGATAATCACAAAAGAATTGAAAGATAGACGTATATCATAGGGAGTTTTTTGTTAAAGACATGTCATGTCGGGTTTTGTCACAAACAATTTTAACAGCTATAAAGAAATATATTGTAACCTACATTTGTAATAAAGACAACAAGTGTCTAAATGACTCATAATTATTTAACATTTGAAGACAAATATAGCATTGACTTCAAATTAATACATTCAGATCTACTGGACTACTTTCATTATTCAGACTAAATCTGGGGAACTGCCAAGAATGTCTTATACGAAATATATATTCCTCTTTCTCTCTCTAAAAACAGACAGTGAGTGAAACATTTTGGAAACTACAATGCTCAAAAAAATTAAGGGAACACTCAAATCACAAATCGGGTCTTGATGAACTAAACATATTAAAGATCAAAATCTTTACTGTACACTGTGTAATTCATTGAGAATAAAATGACGTAACAACAGTCAACGGAAACTAAAATCACCAACCGATTGAGGGCTGGATTCAAACTCACACCGAAAATCTATGTAAACAATTAAAATCACAGGCTGTTCCAACTTGCATTAATTTCACCACAGCAACTCATTTTGTGACTCAAAAGTGTGTATGGTCCCCACGTGCCTGTATGCACTCCTGACAATTTCTGGGCATGCTCCTGATGAGATGGCAGATGGTGTTCTGGGGGATCTCCTCCCAGACCTCGATCAGGGCATCAGTGAGCTCTTAAAACTGTACTGATACATAATATCGCAGAGGTTCTTAATTGGATTCAGGTCTAGGGAACGTGAGGGCCAATGGAATCAATGCCTTCATCATCCAGGAACTGCCTACACACTGGTCACAAGGTTCAGGCATTGTCCTGAACCAGGAGGAACCCAGGACACACTGCACCAGCGTGGGTTCTGATGATGGGTCTGAGGATTTCATCCTGGTACCTAACAGCAGTCATGTATCGTTGGCTAGCACGTGTAAGTTTGTGTGACTCTCCAATTTATGCCTCCCCAGACCTTCACCGACCCACCACCAAACCGGTCATGCTAGATGATGTTGCAGACAGCATAGTATTCACCTTGGCATCTCCAGACTCTTTCACATCTGTCACATGTGCTCAGTTTGAACATGCTCTCATCTGTGAAGAGAATGGGGCGCCAATGGCAGACCTGCCAATTCTGGTGTTTTCTGGCAAATGCCAATCGAGCTGCATGGCTCTGGGCTGTGAGCAAAGGTCCTACTAGAGAACATTGGCACCTCATGTCACCCTCATGCAGACTATGACTGACAGTTTGGTAAGTAACATGCACACCAGTAGCATGCTGGAGGTCATTTTGTAGGGCTCTAGCAGTGCTCCTCCTGTTCCTCCTTACACAAAGGAGCAGATACCAGTTCTGCTGCTGGGGTGATGCCCTTCTACGTCCCTGTCCAGGTCTCCTCATGTAACAGCCCATCTCCTGGTATCTCCTCCATGCTCTTGAGACTCTACTGGGAGACACAGCAAACCTTCTTGCAACAGTACGTATGGATGTGCCATCCTGGATGAGCTGGACTACGTGTGCAACCTGAATGCACTGCAGGTAATGATCCCAGTAGTGACAAGGACACTAGCAAAACGCAACACTGAAGAAGAACCATTCAGGAAGGACAAGAAGAGAGCAATTGTCTGTGACCACCACCTGCAAAACCATTTCCTTTTTTAAGGGGTTGTCTTCCTCCGGTGCTCCAGTGCACCTGTTGTCCCTTTCATTTGCACCAAAACAGGTGACATTGATTCACAATCGCTTATGCTTCCTAACTGGACAGATTGATATCCCTGAAGTTTATTTGTTGTTATACTGTGATGATTAAGTGTTCCCTTAATTTTTTTGAGCAGTGTATAATGTAAATAAAAGGTATAAAATAAAACATGGATTAACCAAATAGATTATTTGGCTCCTATTATATGGCCCTATTCGTTTTTATAAGGTAAGCTTATACAGTCACTACTTCATTAGCTAAACATCTCTGACATTTTGGTCCATATTCACATTATTGCATCACACAGTTGCGGTGGATTTGTCTGATGCACATACATGATGCAAATCTCCCGTTCCACCACATCCCAAAAAAAGGTGCTCGAGTGGATTGAGATCTGGTGACTGTGCAATACATTTGAGTACAATGAACACATTTTTATGTTTAACAAACCAGTTTGTGATGATGTAAGCTTTGAGACATGGTGCATTATCTTGCTTGATGTGGCCATTAGAAGATGGGTACACTGTGGTCATAAAGGAATGGACATGGTCAGCAAAAATACTCAGGTAGTCTGTGGCATACAAACAATGCTTAATTTGTACTATAGGGCCCAAAGTGTGCCATGGAAATATCTCCCACATCATTACACCACCACTAGCCTAACTGTTGATACAAGGCAGAATGGATCCATGTGTTCATGTTGTTTATGCCAAATTCTGACCCTACCATCTGAATGTCACAGCAGAAATCAAGACTCATCAGACCAGCCAACGTTTTTTCCAGTCTTCTAATGTCCAATTTTAGTGGGCCCATGCAAATTGTAGCCTCAGTTTCCTGTTTAAGCGGCATACCTTGGTTGTAACAAGTGGTTATTTGAGATTCTGTTGTCTTTCTATCAGCTCAAATCAGTCTGGCCTCTGCCATCAACAGCATTTTCACCCAGAGAACTGTTGCTCACTGGATATTTTTTTCTTTTACCATTCTTTGTAAACACTAGAAATGGTTGTGTGGGAATATCCCAGTAGATCAGCACTTTCTGACATAATTATTAACCAGCCCAACTGACACCATTAACCATGCCATTTTAAGGTCACTGAAATAACCTTTCGTCATTCTGATGATTGGATTTGTTATGTGAAAAATAATTGTTGACATACAATGACAAAGCCACACATCTTTTAGCTCATTTGTAATTAATCATGTTTTGACAGTTTCTTATCAATGTCATGCCAACTTGGTGAAGGTAGGTATTCTATGAAAACACATGAACATTTCTAGACTAATCAAAACGTTTGGCAACCAGTGTAATGGAAGATATATTGTTATTACAGGTCCTTCTCAAGAAATTAGCATATTGTGATAAAGTTCATTATTTTCAATAATGTAATGATAAAAATTAAACTTTCATATATTTTAGATTCATTGCAGGCCAACTGAAATATTTCAGGTCATTTATTGTTTTAATACTGATGATTTTGGCATACATCTCATGAAAACCCAAAATTCCTATCTCAAAGAATTAGCATATCAAGAAAAGGGTCTCTAAACAAGCTATTAACCTAGTCATCTGAATCAACTAATTAACTCTAAACACCTGCAAAAGATTCCTGAGGCTTTTAAAAACTCCCAGCCTGTTTCATTAATAAAAACTGCAATCATGGGTAAGACTGCCAACCTGACTGCTGTCCAGAAGGCCATCATTGACACCCTCAAGCAAGAGGGTAAGACACAGAAAGAAATTTCTGAACAAATAGGCTGTTCCCAGAGTGCTGTATCAAGGCACCTCAGTGGGAAGTCTGTGGGAAGGAAAAAGTGTGGCAAAAAACGCTGCACAATGACAAGAGGTGACCGGACCCTGAGGAAGATTGT
>JACXGM010032536.1:0-12463 GCA_016801145.1 Umbra pygmaea | reverse complement strand
CGGGAGTAGGTGGGAGGAGTTGAAAGCAACTCTAGACGACACTGCGCGCTTCACCTGCTAAATCTGTGTGATTTTGACTTGCGCAAAAGTGATTCACATGAACAAATCTTTTAGAGAAGTGATTCAGTACACCCATTTCACTGAAAATACTTGTTTAAAAAAACGAATCGTTCAGGATTCGCACATCACTATTCGGCTAATTCTTTTTGGATTCGCACATCACATACAGGCTGTGTATGACGGTGGCGTGAGTCACTGATCCTTAACATCCCTAGCAGTTGTATTTTCAGAGTTGAGCTTCAGAAATACTCGTGAAAATGTAGCTTGCGTGGACGCTACCGCACTACTTGATCAATAAATTAGCTTCACTACTGTAAAGCTATTTGATTCATAAAAGTGTGAAGCTACGATCACGCTACTGAAAAATGTAATTAAACTAGTAACGGCGCTACTTGTAGCGACGCTACTGCCCATCACTGTAAATAATTCAAGTTCAAAGTCTAAAGTATTTATTGTCACATGAACCAAATGATTCAGAATTGTTCATAACTTCGTAGGAACAGCTGAAGAGAGCCACTAAATGCGGGAGTGAGGTAGAGAAGGGATGACATGCAGCAAATTTTTCTTTCCTTTAGTCAAAGTATTGGGTCAATGGACTTTCTATTGTAACATAACCTAGAGCTTGCATTGCATATTGAATTTGAATTTGTGCACAATGTTGATGTGTGGAAAGGTTGGTTTTGTTCTGTACACCAAAACTGTTGTGTTGCCAATGTTAAGGAATAGCTCTTTGTAGGTCTAAATCAGATGTGGGCAATTATTTTTGCTTGAGGGCCACATTGAGCTTTTGAAACCAAGTGAAGGACCGCATTTTATAGCGATGCATGAAAAATAGGAAATGTTAGTTAATTAAATTGACACTGCCCCCCACACAGTTACATGCGTATCCTACTTTTGTTACACCATTTCCTTGTTTGAATGTAATGTTTTTAGTTTACCAAATATAGTCAGTGAAAAGTACCCAACTTTGTGACGCGATATCTCCGGCTGTCATTAATCGACATGGACGAACCACTCCTCATTATTTGCATTGGCATTATTTTATCAGCAGAACCCCCTCTTTCCAACCCATTGGTACCATGTTGGTATTGTGCAGGATGATGTCCTACATCATTGCAGCATTGCTATTTTGTAATTTTCACGTCCTACTTCGTGTCTGTAATGTGTTTAGTAAAAAAGGCAAAAGTATAAAAAAACGTGACCGACTTCGAGGCGCGATAGCTCCGGCTCTCATAAACTCACATGGATGAGCCAACACTCATTATTTTCGGCTGATCTTCATCTTTCCAATGATGCCAAGCTAGCATATACGGTTCGCGAGATAATCGCGATACAATCGCGGGAGACTGTGGAGGGTAAAAACGCTGCATCTAACCCGCGGGCCGTAGTTTGCCCACCTCTGGTCTAAGTTATATGAGCATAGCCTATAACTGATGGTACAGTAGGAACAGATGCTTTAGTTAATTTCGTCTGTATTTAACTGTTAGCTGTTAGTACGTATTGCTTGTTCTATTTGTTTTAAAACTATCGCCAGTGCACGGATGAACCAAGCAAAATACAACTGGTACATTACACAATCATAGCCACGTAAGTTGTGTTAACTCACCCTTGACGAAATGATCACTGCACACACGGGCATTTTCAATTCTGTTACTCCCGACCGTAGACGTAGGATTGCAAGCCATTTCTTCTGGCTTTTTTCAGGCATTTTCCCCCCTTATGAACAACAACCTTTGGTACACAATAAAAACTCCTTGTGGTTTCTCGGTTTGATCAATTTGAGCAACCATACACGACGCAAAACATAGGCATTTTTTAGTTTGTTATAGTGCTTCCTAAATGTAGCAAATCACTTCATGCCCTCCATCTGTATTTCGCGCTATGGCAACCAAGTGACTTGACGTCATGCAAACAAGCTATTAGGGTCTTTTTTGTTCACGCTACAGTAAATTTAAAATAAACAAAATTAGGTTGGCCAATCCGAGGCCCCTGCACACGTGGGGCCCCTAGGCTGCAGCCTATGCAAGCCTGTGCATTAATCCGCACCTGGGTGTTAGATAATGTAGTGGGAATATGTATTTAGATATATCTGAGGTGTAAGATGATGTAGGGGTGATATGTATTTAGATGTAGCTGAGGTGTGAGGTAATGTAGTTGTGATATGTGTTTAGATGTAGCTGAGGGGTGAGGTAATGTGGTGGTGATATGTATTTAGATGTAGCTGAGGTGTGAGGTAATGTAGTTGTGATATGTGTTTAGATGTAGCTGAGGGGTGAGGTAATGTGGTGGTGATATGTATTTAGATGTAGCTGAGGTGTGAGGTAATGTAGTTGTGATATGTGTTTAGATGTAGCTGAGGTGTGAGGTAATGTAGTTGTGATATGTGTTTAGATGTAGCTGAGGGGTGAGGTAATGTGGTGGTGATATGTATTTAGATGTAGCTGAGGTGTGAGGTATTGTAGTGGTGATATGTATTTAAATGTAATTGAGGTGTGAGGTAATGTAGTGGTGATATGTATTTAGACGTAGCTAAGGTTTTAGGTATTGTAGTTGTGATATGTATTTAGATGTAGCTGAGGTGTGAGGTAAAGTAGTGGTGATATGTAGTTAGCTGTAGATGAGGTGTAAGATAATGTACTTGTGATATGTATTTAGATGCAGCTGACCTGTGAGGTAATGTAGTGGTGATATGTTTTTAGATTTATCTGAGGTGTAAGATAATGTAGTGGTGATATGTATTTTCGATGTATTTGAGTTGTTAGATAATGTAGTGGTGATATGAATTTTGATGTATCTGGGGTGTAAGAAAATGTAGTGGTGATTGGGAGGCTCCATGGTGGTTACAGGGACATGGTTCTGTGTGTTTTTGTTGGCTGTCTGTGAAGGCAGCTGTCTGTTCTGTTGGCTGTCTGTGAAGGCAGTCTGTATGACAGTATGAGAGCTGTTCCTTCCCATGGTTTTGGTTCTGAGCCCTGAGGACAGCCAGTAGGTGTGGAGATGAACTAAGACATCATGTCTTCAGCCCAAATGGCACCATATTCCCTGTATAGGGCAATATATTGCATCCAGTGTCCTAGTCATACTTAGTGCACTAAATAGATGAAAGGTTGTCATTTGGGAGACACCTGATGACTCATCCCAGGTGCTGCATTACTCTTGACCACACAAATGCACTTGCACATAAACACACTGGTATTACCACCCACCCACACACTCACACTACATTTTGATTACATTTCATTTGCTGGGGTATACAGTCTCAAGTACCACAGCTTTCGGCCAATCAGCATTCAGGGTTTGAACAATCAGGTTTACCCAGGTCTGTGAATAACAATATAACTGACCGTGAGGAATTTGTGTTTTTGAAATCAGGGTCCCAGGTGTGATACTGTGACTGGCCCCAAACCACGCAGATACTAAAGGAATTTACTTCCTAATAAATCACAGTTTAATTTGCTCACATGTCTCGTTCTGACCAGTTTGATGACATTACAAATGACTGTGATGTCATAAACCCTCACGATGAGCTGTGACTCCATATGCTTCATAAGGACATGGAGGTGCTGTATTGCCAAAACTGTTGTGTGTATCAGATCAGACTTTGCTGGTGTGTGAGACTTCCTGCCAGCAAAATGTATTTGGACAGTTACATATTTTTAGTTTTTCTCCCCTCCCTGTTGGTGTACCTCAGTGAGGTTTATGTTTCCACACAGCTGCTAGCTACAGTATCAAACATTAGCTTGCTAATTAATGACTATATCTTGTGAACTTGGATATAGCCTTGTATTGTCATCTGGAATGAAGCAGCAATGCCATTGCAAAAAGCATCTTTCAGGCATTATTCTTTTTTGCAATTGAGAGCTTTGTGTAAATCCTTTAATTTGCAATTATTCCCTACATACTGTAAATGAACAGAAATTAAAAAATTTTGGACAGATTTTTTATTTTATTATAAGCTAAAATAATATATTGTCATCTGAAAGAATTTGGATTGACAGATTATGGCTAGATATGAGAGCTAATCAATGTAAATTACATTTACAGTTAAAACATACACGATCACAAGCAGACCGGCGAAGAGGGGACCAAGCGTTGGCACGTGAAAATCCAAAAGGCAATTGAACAGGGCCTTTAAGGCCCACATGATTTATTTGTAGGTCCTTTATTTCAACTTTGATTTGACATTAGTTATTTGCTATGTAGTTATAGCTTTAGTCAAGGATGTTTTCATTTTCATAAAATATGGTTTGTACTTGGTTGCACATTCACTGCATGCAATGATTGTTTGAAGTCTTACGACCCATATACGCCAGACATGGTTTATTTTCTCCGATGCTGTTCTGCCAGGTTTGTACGGCAGCCATATTTATTCCTGCTTGTTGTTATACCTGTACGGCAGCCATATTTATTCCTGCTTGTTTCAGGTCCTTAGTCTTCATCTTTCTGAAAATGTTCCACTTTTTGTCCCTTAGAAACGTTGTATTTATTGCAGTGTGTTCAGTGTCATTGTCCTATTGCATGGTGTGTGCTGTCCAGTTAGTTTTGAGACATACCGCTTCTTTAATATTCACAATTCACCCTGTCAGCAGTTATATCATCAATGAAGACAAATGAGCCAGTTGCAGCCAAATTAGCCACTTTAACACGAACATGAACAAGAAGTAATTGCATAATTTCTAATCTAAATGCTGGAATATACAATCAAAAACCAAACAAATATTTTTTTCGCTGTATATATATATTCTTGGAAATGGTGGGTTACCTAAATTCTTCTTTCACCCTAGTGATGCCAAAAGCCCTTACCTCCTTTGGCCGCAACTCCTTCCAGTTTGCAGAAGATAACGACTGGAACAAATCACAACAATCTCAGAAACTGAGCACCGTTCAGCTCTCCCCATTTAAATCATGATTTTCAGAGCTTCTATCCAATCACTGCACATGCTGACCCTCTCCTCTCACTCTCGCCTCACGCTACCTCTGCCAATTGTCTGACCCATTGCCTTAGTTGTGCTCCATGGTGCATTTGAATGCACTCATCTGCACAGTGTCTTATTTATTGTATGTCATTTGCACAATATAATTTGCACAGTTACACTCAAGTGTTAAATATTTCATTGTTATTGCCATGCCACTTTACATACCAATTAAGTTACCTCTCTAATTCAGACATCATTTGCACTAACTGTACATCTACTCCCATCGTTTACTCAGAATATCTGCACCCTGCATTCATTTTTTTTTTCTTGTTTAATTCATGTGTATCTATGTCATCTTGCACCTTTGCGTTTATCTCGGCCAGGTCGCCGTTTCAAATGATAAACTGTTCTCAACGTGCTCACCTTCTTATACTTAAAGGTTAAATAAAAAAGAAATACAAAGAACATATAATCTCAGGTCCTAGTAAATAACGTCTCTATACATTAAATGCATTTTTCTACAAAGCTTAAGTAACCTGAAGCGTTCATTTGTCTGCACCTTGCTAAACAATTGACTGCCACGATGTCGTCGTAGGTACTGTTAATACAACACTGTCACACCAGCAGCAGGTTGGATCACTTGGCTTGTGAGCTCAAAGCAGTGGTTGTTGTTGATCAGATTAACATAGTCGTTTTAATAGATGTCTTCCACGTCATTGAGCTGTGCTGGTGAGCAGTGAGGAGCACTGCACCAGGGGACGTGCTGTCAGGGGTTAACCATGCCTTCTGTTTGATGATCAATTCATGCTGTCAGTCACGTTAGGTGGTACTCTGCATCCAGATGACCTTCTCTCTTTTCCTCAAATCCACTCGCCTCTTCAACATCACTGCCCCACTCCTCTCCTTCCCCACCCCCCACCCACCACTCCATTACCATCACAGGAAGAGGCTAAATAAGCTTCTTGTGTGACAGTGCTCCTAAAGGCTTTTTCTTTTCCTCATCCTTCTATACCCCACCCCCCTTTTGCTGATGACATTACAATGCTAATACGTGCACTCAGATGGCAAAGATAAACACTTTCCTTCCGGCATTTACCCTGTTCTGTTTAATTACTGTCTAAATAATCACCTGTCCCTTTTCCCTATTTCAAATAATTTCACAACATTTAGCCATGAATGTGGCACGAAGACATTATTTAATTGCATAAATCATAAGCCTCAACCATGTCAAATGTGTGATTTATTGCAGTGTAGGATTCTCCTGGGAGAATGAAATGGCATACGGATCCCCGGTACGCTGTGGTGTTCTGCTCATCTGCTGCAAATACCAAATGTCTAGAACATTCTGCTTTAACCGGTTTCTCCGTTAACCACTTTGAAGGCGAGGGTGACTGTGAAATTATACCTGGCCTCTGGGAGGTAGCAAAAGGACGTCCTTGGTCCATTTTGCCAACAGAGAAAATTTCAAGCATTTCATGCCAACTTGGAAGATGTGCCTGCACAGGATATATGTTATAAGTATATTTTTCCCTATGACAGGGTTGTGTTATTAACTGCTGACTGAACTCTGATGCAAATGATTGACAGCTATACTATATGTTACCTGATACTTCATCTCAACTGGGCCACTTTACTGCCCAGAATATACATTCACCTAAAGGATTATTAGGAACACCATACTAATACTGTGTTGGACCCCCTTTCGCCTTCAGAACTGCCTTAATTCTACGTGGCAGTGATTCAACAAGGTGCTGAAAGCATTCTTTAGAAATGTTGGCCCATATTGATAGGATAGCATCTTGCAGTTGATGGAGATTTGTGGGATGCACATCCAGGGCACGAAGCTCCCGTCCACCACATCCCAAAGATGCTCTATTGGGTTGAGATCTGGTGACTGTGGGGGCCATTTTTAGTACAGTGAACTCATTGTCATGTTCAAGACACCAATTTGAAATGATTCGAGCTTTGTGACATGGTGCATTATCCTGCTGGAAGTAGCCATCAGAGGATGGGTACATGGTGGCCATAAAGGGATGGACATGGTCAGAAACAATGCGCAGGTAGGCCGTGGCATTTAAATGATGCCCAATTGGCACTAAGGGGCCTAAAGTGTGCCAAGAAAACATCCCCCACACCATTACATCACCACCACCAGCCTGCACAGTGGTAACAAGGCATGATGGATCCATGTTCTCATTCTGTTTATGCCAAATTCTGACTCTACCATCTGAATGTCTCAACAGAAATCGAGACTCATCAGACCAGGCAACATCTTTCCAATCTTCAACTGTCCAATTTTGGTGAGCTCTTGCAAATTGTAGCCTCTTTTTCCTATCTGTAGTAGAGATGAGTGGTACCCGCTGGGGTCTTCTGCTGTTGTAGCCTCAAGGTTGTGCGTGTTATGGCTTCACAAATGCTTTGCTGCATACCTCGGTTGTAACGAGTGGTTATTTCAGTCAAAGTTGCTCTTCTATCAGCTTCCATTCTCCTTTGACCTCTAGGCAGACAAGGCATTTTTGCCCACAGGACTGCCGCATACTGGATGTTTTTCCCTTTTCACACCATTCTTTGTAAACCCTAGAAATGGTTGTGCATGAAAATCCCAGTAACTGAGCAGATTGTGAAATACTCAGACTGGCCCGTCTGGCACCAACAACCATGCCACGCTCAAAATTGCTTAAATCACCTTTCTTTCCCATTCTGACATTCAGTTTGGATTTCAGGAGATTGTCTTGACCAGGACCACACCCCTAAATGCATTGAAGCAACTGCCATGTGATTGGTTGAGTAGATAATTTCATTAATGAGAAATTGACCGGGTGTTTCTAATAATCCTTTAGGAGTGTACATTACCTATTATGATGTAGAATAGTCTGAAATAGAAAATACATGACCTATTATAATGTAAAATACTCTGAAATAGAAAATGCATTACCTATTATAAGGTAAAATAGTCTGAAATAGAAAATACATTACCTATCATACTCATATTGTGTGTGTGCATATAATAAGCTCTCAACCTTTCCAAGTTGGTGAAGTTGGCGACCAGGTTAGAGCTGCGGTTTTGACCATGATAAATTAAGTGACCATATGTTTTGTACCTGAAGCCTGAGGAGATGTTGGGTAAATAGGTAAATGGTATTTATCTCAGACCCTCTCCCATTTCTATAGCATATATTAATGTTGGTTCACCTTAGAAAATATTTGAATCTATCTTATTAGTAATAAAACATTGTGGAGGATTTTTTGTTTTCCACTGTCAACATGCCTTTACTGTAAGTGATTGCTTTTCTCCCACCTCATATGGAGGCAATAACACACAGTGTCTGGGCGTTTCTAATCTTAAACAACTCTTCATTTAATTACACAGGTTTCCTCTGTATCCACCCCCCCACGCTCCTCCATCAGACAAGGTTGAGGTGTTTTCAATCTATTGTTGTCATCTACAGAAAGGAAATCTATTTCTCATTATGTGCATCTCTCTCTCTCTCTCTCTCTCTCTCCAACTCCCTCTTTCATTAACTCTCTCTCTCTGTAGTGGGATGAGCTCTACCTGTGGCTCCCTAACCATGAATAGCAGGAACAACAAGCCAAGCAGTGCAACACTCGTTGCTCTGGGCTCCATTGATCTGCCTTTTCTAAAATTCCCTCCACCACACCCTGCTGCAGCCCCCTGAACAGACAGACAGATAAGAGGACAGACAGAGAGACAGACAGGAGGACAGACAAACAATGAGACATTTACACCGACAGACAAATATGAGGAGAGACAGATAAGAGGACAGACATACAGACAGTGAGACAGACATGAGGAGAGACAGAGAGTGAGACAGACAGACTGAGAGACAGGTAGACAGGTATACAGACAGGGGGATACACAGATAGACAGACAGGAGGATAGTCATGCAGACAGACAGGTAGACAGAAAGACAGACAGGGGGATAGACAGGCAGACAAAGAGAAAGACAAACAAACAAACAAACAAACAAAGTAACAAACAAACAGATAGACAGACAGACTGATATGAGGACAGACAGACAGACAGACAGACAGACAGACAGACAGACAGACAGACAGACAGACAGACAGACAGAAGGTGAACCAAATAGAAAAACAGACAGACTGTGAGACCGGTAGACAGACAGCCAGGAGGGTAGACCAGGTGGACAGACTAACAGGTAGACAGACAGGATAGACAGAGAGATGGACAGACACTGGCAGGCAGACAGACAGTCATACAGAAACAGACAGACAGACAGGAGGACAGACAGAGGGATAGACAGACAGGTAAACAGAGAGACAGGTACTGTTTGTATACAGACAGATAGACAGATTGAGACATACAGGTGGATAGTCAGACAGCCAGACAGACATACAGACATACAGGTAGACAGACATGCAGACAGATATGCAGCCAGACAGGTGGATAGACAGACAGACAGGTTGACAGACAGGTTGACAGACAGGTTGACAGACAGGTTGGCAGACAGGTTGACAGACAGACAGACAGACAGACAGACAGACAGACAGACAGACAGACAGACAGACAGACAGACAGACAGAAAGACAGACAGACAGATGAGAAGAGGGGGAGGTGAGGGAGCAGAGGTCTGTTCAGGGGTGCTGTTCAGTTTTATCAGTAGCAGTAGAGGAGCAGAGAGGAATCAAGTGGGGGTGGACTGGTACACAACAACAGGACAGTAGATTCATCTGAACTGACAGTGATGAGGACAGTGGGAGAGACGATCTTTAGTTTGAAGGGAGAGAGCAGAGATTCATGTTGTGAGAGGAAGCGACCTTAAGGAAGAAGATGCTAGAACAAGTGAGAGTATCAGAGTGTAGGACAGACAGCAGGAAAGATAGCAGGACAGAGACATGGACAGACAGCAGGACAGAGACATGGACAGACAGCAGGACAGAGACATGGACAGACAGCAGGACAGAGACATGGACAGACAGCAGGACAGAGACATGGACAGACAGCAGGACAGAGACATGGACAGACATCAGGACAGAGACATGGACAGACAGCAGGACAGAGACATGGACAGATAACTGGACAGATAACAGGACAGAGACATGGATTTGTAGACTGGGTCAGTCATATGGAGAAAGCGAATGAGCAAAGTAAACAGAACTGGAAATGACGGCTCTTTGGATTCTCTTCAGCATCGAGGCCCAAGTTTATTTATTACGTAATTAAAGGGTCTGACATCATTGCTATAATATCACTGGCTTGGTGATTCCAGTGGAGCGAAACAGCTGCCTTGGGGCAGAGGTCTATATTTCACAGACACATAAATACAGCATCCCAGGGATGTTCAAATATTTGTACCAAACAACAGCCCCAACGGCAGCTCCAGGCGCTATACCTAAAGAATCACTATAAACATCAGGGTTTAAGAGAGAGGGTGTTTTCAGCTAATGCTATTGCTCCTTTTCATTACATAACCACAATGCATTGTTGCCTTCTAATGAGGCAGAGGACTGTATTCCATTTGCCTTGAGGTTTTTAATTGAGGGTTGTTCGTACTCACCATGAGTAGCCTTACATGGTCTTCCCTGCATAGGATTCTGAAAAGCTCAACTTCATGCTAACTGAATTAGCTTTTCCAATTGCATTTACGTCTTTAATGTTGGTGACATTTCACAGTTGGGGTTGATGGTGCCACATGTAATTTTCAGCATGATCTGCGAAAAATATGTGTCAAATGCTCTTGGCTCGCTTCAGTCTCATTTAGTTTTTTTTTAATTCGTTTTACTCTGAGGACGTATGCTCCTTTATACATTTTTAATGAAATGTTTAATGGAATTGTGATATTAATGATAGGGTACCGGATTTCGCAGCTGCTTATAATGTAACAAGGTTTCTTACTGTCACTTGTCACAGCACGTTTACCCAAGGAAACTTATAGTGAAGAAAGAATTATTTATTCTTGGCACAGTTAGTGTGACATCGCCCAGATCACCAATGCTTACCACTGGATAGTTTAAGTAGAGATATGGATCAGGATTTATGTGTATATCAGAATATGCTATTAGAGTTTATGTTCAACATTCCCACAAACAGAAATTCAGAATGAATTAAAGGTGAAGGGAATCACATGCTACAAAATAAACGTAAATGTATAATGTAAATATCTGGATAACTTATAAGATAGTTACACAGTTAAGGCATGGACTAATGTGAAATAGGAAACTATATTTGCTATCACATTTTCCATCCCAAGTGTAATGGATTTTAACAGTTGAAAAAAAATACCTTTTTTGTTTGCTTGGTACCATCCAGATTGAAAAAAAAATTATTGAATTTAATTTAGCCTGGATTGTTTACCTGAAATGAAGGGATAGAGAATAGGAGAATATCTATATTTGCGTAAAAGAAAATATTTAGTTTTGGGCTTGCGCATTAGCTACTGTTTGATGAATGTTTTTTGTAATAAAAGTCCTTGAGTCACCCTATGTTAAGGGTCAGTGAAAACTGCATACTAACTGGCCATTAATAGTTTCCCTCTGTTTGAGCAGCAGTGGCGACTGTTGAAACAGACTGTTAGCATCCAGAGAGGCTGTGTTTTGCATCTCTATGCCAGGGTTTTTCATCAGGGAACGGTCTGGTTGGAGAAGCTGGGAATTAGGTGTAAGCTTTGGCTGAGACAAGTCATCCGTGTTAAACAAATACCAGGACATGTCATTTTAATTGAACAGTTGAGGTGCAGGGAGGTGGGAGATCAAACGTGAAACTGATTGGTTGAGTCAGTGGAGAGGGCAGAGCTTACACCCCAACTCTAAAGTCACTCAATTAGAGTTTAAAGCAGTTACAGTAGGGTCTTAGTTTGGGGACTTGGATTTACCCTGATGAAATGCCCTCTCTGAGCATCTAGTCAGTTTGTAATGTTCCATCGAGTTGACCAATTATATTAAATTTTGCCTTCAGGGCAGGTCTATTGGTGACAGGTTATGGTTAAATCTGTACCTACTCACCCAAGAAGTGTTTTATTTACTCAGGAATGGTCCTTTAATGTACACAACTCAATTCTTAGCAAATTATTTTGTACCTTAGGGCAACCACATCCACATGATAAGACAGTGTATTGATGGTGAATTTAATGTAAAAATAAAGGTGGCCAAATCAGGGCCCAGTCATAACATAAACACAATTGGGAGATAATTCCGCTCTAGTTGTGTAACGCTCCGCCTTCTTGACCGGACATGGACCCTTGTTTCCCTCCTGGTTTGTTTTCCCCTGGTTGTGTTTTACAAGTACTTCTTAGTCATTGTGTTTGGTTGAATCCCTTTTGTTTCCCTAAGATGTTTAGTCCGGTCCAGGTTTTAGTTCAGCCCTTTATGTCTTCCCTCTATTTCCTAGTCTTGTTCCTGTTGCCGTAATCACATGGTTCTGTTATCCAATCCCATATTGTATTCCCCTCACAGCTGTTCAGTGTTAGTCATTAGTGTCCTATTTAGTTTAGTCTTGTATGACATTTGTT